>CATIWQ010366106.1:0-12704 GCA_949673415.1 Euphorbia schlechtendalii
TCTAATTAGGTCTGAGGGATCATGGGTCATAGTATCCGTGGCCCCGCAATCTAATATCCATTGGGTTGTTGAATATGAGTGAGTTTGATAGGCTTTTGGTGTGATTTTGGTATGTGGACTTAAATAGTTTTGTTCATGGGCCTGATTGTGCGGGCTTTGTTTGGTGGGTAGGTTTTTTGAAAGAAAAACGGATGGGCTTTGGTTGGTAGGGCTCTCAGTTGGGTTTGGTTTTAAAGGGTATGGTGAGTTGTTTTGGATGGGCTTTATTGGTGGGCCTTTTTTGATATTTGGGTGTGTATTTAAAGGATTTTGTGGAGGTTGAATTGCTGGGCTTTGAAGGGTTTCGGTTGGTTTGGGATTGACTGAGTGTGATGCTTGAAAAAATTGTGTCCCTTTAATCTCCTCATTTTCCCTATTAGGGTTCATACAGCCGCTGCTCTCCCTTCTTTCTTCTTTGTCAAAGCTATTCGCCACCGCTCCTTGATTTCTGCCGCCGGTTCTGCTGCTTATGGCGCTGTGAGCTCCGCCACCGCTCCTGGTGGCGATTTCGTCGTTGCCGACGGTGATGTGGTCTCCGGTTCCAATCGCGACTTACACTTTGCTCTTTCTATGTTCTTTCCACCACGGTGGATAGCCAATCAATTCAAAGCAACCTTCTCTGGTATGTTTGCTTTGTTTACAGTGATTACAGAATAGCTTTGACTTGTCTTCTCGCTGTGATGATTTCCACTGTAACTCAGCGGAATCTGAGCGATCCCGCGGTGATGACCTCCGCTGCCTCTCAGTGGACTCTGAGCAGTGTCCCTTTCCGGAATCAGATCGATTTCTGTTGCCACCTGTTCTTGTTGCTAGACCGGTTCCAATTTCTCCATGAGAAATGGTTTCTCGGTCACTTTGATTTTTAAAAATGTTTTGCCTTGCAATTTCCCTCCATATCATGGCATATGCTGCTTCCACTGATGGCAGTGGATCTTGTTTGAGAATATCTCGTTTGACTGCTTCGTATTTCTCATCTGTGGTTGTAAGAAACTGGTATAATCATTGTTCCGCTGTGATTTGATTGTACTTGACTATGTCTTCAGGATCCTTCATTGGATTCGGGGACTTTCTGTCAATACTCATCCATATACTTTGCATTTTATTCCAAAGTCCTTGAAGGGACTCACTACCTTGTCGCAGTGTACTGGCTTTTCTATGCAGCTCATAGATTTGAAATGAGTCCCCACCGCTACCGTAAGTAATGGCTAGGCCATCCCATAGCGATTTTGTAGTTGGGTATTGAGCAACATTGTTTATCAGTGATGGCTCAATATTCTGAATTACCCAAGTGAAAACTATTTGATCTGATTGTTCCCATTTCGGAAATGATGAATCTGTATCTTCTGGTGGTTTGGTTGTTAGATGATTTCCTTTGCCTCTGCCTCCAATTGCCTTTCTTATGAGACATGCCCAAAGCGGGTAATTCTCATTATTCAGTTTGAGACCTATTGAAAGGTTAATGGATTCATTTTGTTACTGGTTTCCTAACCCGAATTTGAGCAGGTTAGCTATCTGGTTTGCGATTTCTTCTGGTATTTGTGATTGGGATTTTTCTGACATTTTGTTTGTGGCTTGGCTGTTTGGGTTTTTCAAGTATGTTTGGTGGACTATGATGAGATTTTTCTGAGTCCCAGATGATCAAAACATCTGCTCTGGTACCATGTTAAAAGATGGAATACAGAATACTGAACTAATATTAGATGGGATATAGAACTGATAGATAAGTTCTTATTATTGTTGTGTTTTTACATTGATATTACACCGCCTTTTATACACTAGGATTGTATTACAATAATATTAAATGTATTGAGTTGTTAACCTACTCTGAGCTGTAATCTTGACTATTTCCTGTAATGGAATTGAGCTGTAAACTTTTATTTGCTTTTTCTTAACACGTCAAAGATTAAAAGTAGTTGTTAGTTACTCAAAACAAAAATAATTGATTTTATTAGAATGTCCATATTATATTAAAGATCATGAATATTGTGTATTGTTATTATACCATATTGAAAAACCCTTCAAAAGAACATGCAAAAAGTTCTGTTTGTGGAAATGTAGTTGCGTGAAGAAATACATTTCAATTATTTGTGTAAATTGTAAACTGCCACTTTGTCTGCATGATGTAAATGTAAGTGAACATGTAATGTATGATTGGTTCTATAATTACGAATATCGGCATGAGACAGTTCAAAAACACATGTTTGTCAAGTTTATGCGAGTTCTACACTTTACCAAGCTTAAACAGCTTCCCAATTGTAATTTAACCAAATTTAGGCAACTCGCGTGTACAAGTTGAGGAAAACAATTAAAAGAAAATGTTAAATTGAATTTAACACTCAAAAGTAGATATCAGCGCACCTTACAATGTATTGATAGGTCCGTGAAATAATGATTTCCATTATTATGTTTTTAAAAGGAGTTTAATTTAAAGATTCTAATTAGTTGAAAAATAAAATGACATGCAAGCACCAATTAATAGAGTTACATCATACATCTTTCAATTTAGAGATTGGAGGTGAGTAATCATAATTTCAAAACCTAACTTATTTAAAAAAATTATATTTCTAAAAAAATGGCATGCGAGTTTGACCAATGTATATCACTGGATAGTTTCCAACTTCTGATTTCAACTCATACAGCTTCAATTCCAAATTCAGAAGTCTTTTTCTTCAATTTTTTTGTAAAACCCCCAACCCCACTTTGTGAAAATATTAATCAAAACATTAATTTCATATTATAAGATTAACTTTCAATGAATAATTACATATACCCTTTTAAATGATGCTTTGAAATTTTTGAGTTCATGAATTTTATAAATTTTAATTTGTATTAATGGAAAGTTTTGATTTTTTTTTCTTCAATAGTTGCTATAGCCTTTTCTTTTTCTATTTGCACGTACACTTGATAAATGCAACAACAGATCTCCACTGCTCTCTGCCTTATTTTATAAATCAAAAACTTGTATTTTGTAGGATCAGGTCAACTTCTAAGCTGAAATATTCGCCACTACAAGGATGATCCAGTGAATTTAGAAGATTTGTCGAATTCATTCATTTTAGGGTAAATAAAAATTGAAAGAATTTTTATATATTGGTGTTTAATTTCAATGCGTGGATAAAAATTTAAAAGGATAACAAATTACCAAAAAGTCAATTAAGTTATCGAAATTGGCCAACCACTGACTGCCGGTAAAAACGGTATATACGAGTAAATCAATTCGGCGACGGCCTCTCTACGCATTAATTTATACTCCGGCAGACTTCCTCGACTATAATTCCATGCACAAACCAAAATTTAGCTCAATATTTACTGCGAAATTATAAGAAAAACACATTCAACCTCTTTTTCTCTTAATTTATATACATAAAAAAACATATACAATGGCGAGCAACCAATTCTCCAACCTTACATCAATTATATATACTCAATATTTATAGATTCGCAGCAAAGGAAGTACTGATTCAAATTCCAGCACCTCTGGTTTGAAAAGATAAAAAAAGCATACCATAATTTTGGGGGAAACAAAATTTACAGAGAGAAATAATCAATTGGTATGAAGAAGAACAGGATTATCAGAGAGTTGATTCATAAGAGAAAGGATTCGAGATTCATAAAATCTGGCCTGATTTAGAGATTCGGCTTCAAGCTCTCCGAGCTCCGAGCAAAGTCTCTCCTCCGCTTCCTCCGCCACTCGCAGTCTCTCCCAAGCTCTCTCTAACTCAATTCTCATCTTCGCTTCCCTCTCTTTACTCTCTCTGAGATGCTTTTCGAGCTCTTCGTTTCTCTTTTTGAGCTCAATTTCGTCTTCTCTTTTGAGAATTCCCATTTCTGACCTTAACGATTTTCTTTTGTTTGTTTGAATTGAAGGAAGTGGAAGGGCTAATTGGTTAGTTTTATAGAAAGGGGGGATTGGGATTAAATGTGTCCAGGTTCAATGAATCTCAACGCATCCGCATATCGTTCCATTTGCTTACGTGTTTTTGTTTAGCTTTTTACGACTACAAACTTAGTTGGTCCTCATTCATTGGCCATGAGACTTTTTTTACTAAAATGTTACTTATATTATTTTATAATTTATTACTAATTCCCGTGTCAAATTATTCATGGTATTTTAATTAAGATTTCATGATTTCTTTTATTTATTATTCTCAAATATTAACGTAGCATTCAACATCTTTATCTAATTTACCCTTGTAATATTTAGGAAAAATATTAAGTATAAAATGAAATTATTAAATAATAATTAAGAAGGGGGAGAATTTAATGATAAAATAAAAGAGATAAATTAGTTATTTTAATCCAATAATAAATATTTTGTTGTAAAACAATGGCAAAAATAAAACTAAATAAATAAATTCTTCGATTTCGATTTTCTCTATCAGATGTGGAAGTGTCGACCAAATTGAGAAGTTCTCCTTATGAAATTTTTCGGTCTAACCTTTAACCAAAACATAAACATATATCAATAGAATATATGTAAAAATACAAAACATTATGAATAGCAAAACAAGTTAAAGAAATTTGAACACCGATAAGTTGAATCGTGTTAGGCACTTGTAGTTCCTTCCAAGATTAAACAACTCCTTCACTCTTGATTTGATATGGTAACAGGAATAAAGATGCAATATATATCCAAAAAGACAACAAGAAAAGATAAATGGGGAACAAAATATTTTTCCCTTGATTTTTCTCAAAATAAAACCAACGTGTATATTAGATATATCACGAAAACTAGCAAGTGTCCACGCTCGTTATCCCAAAAGAAATTAAAAGGTCACATTATAAAGACCTCTGAAACATATGGCAGCTAAATCTTCTTAACGACCCTTTAATAAGAATAATAAAATTCATTTAAAAATATGTGCTATAAAGTGGAATGAATGACAAAAAAACAGTTTGTAGACTAATATTGATTAATAATAAAACTCAATTAAAACCATACAACCATTGTTAATATATGACTATTGGTTTTAATTATAAAATCATATATATTAAACATAACTTATAGTAATATATTAACTAGTAAAATAATTCTCTCAATAATATTATTTATTAATATCGAAAATGTTCTTTTGAAATAATACTAATATTTTTCCAACAATTACCCACTTATTTCAAAAGAAATTATGAGAAAATAAAAAATTTTGGATATATCAAGTTTGACATATAATGCATGACATTGGTGTCTTTTGGACTATGAATCAATACTTGATATGTAAAATTTAATGCACGGAACATTCAGTGAAATATAAAGTTTCTATGAACCAAATAAACGCTACTATGAAATAGGGATTTTACCATATCGCATTATAGCAAAGTGCTCCTCTCTCTGACAGCGCGGTTTTGTGCAGATAGGTCATGCGTATACCTGGTCTTTCATAAGTGTTCAAGTAGATATTGCCAATATCTCATAAAAGCGAACCCACTTCACTCTCACGTAGGTGATTTCATCAAGTGTATGTTGCTTAACTCATAAGAGATTTAAAATTCATTAAAAGTTCTTATAACTCAACCTCTCAAAATATGCAACATATCACTTTCACACATCTAGGATTGAAACAAAATAAAGTGCGCTAGCAAAACTAACAAAGACTTGTTATTACCCATATGAACTTACTTCATGGGATCTCCAGTCACATAAGTTGGGTTCTCATCTTTGCTAATCTCAAATTGACTTAAGTTTTATCCTCTCTGATGTTTCCAAAATAAATAAATTCTTTTCAAAATTTATTTCTCAAACTCAGCCAAATGATTTAATCAGAATCACTTTTGACTCACATAGTTGATCGAAATAATTCCATCTTTAAGTAATTATTTCACAACAATATGTCTCAAACGTATACGTATACTTTTGCCATGAATGTCTTATTTCTCAAAATTAATATTATCATTTGACAATCGCATTGTATATACATTGAATGTGTTGATTTTAATTCTAAAATAACATATACTAAGGTTATTATGTTAACTGCTTAGTCTCATTATATTCCAATTCTCAAGCAAATAACTATGATAATAGTTTGCTTAGTTGGTTTCAATATTATTGATTCACCACCAAAAGTGAAACCATAACCACGAATGAATTTCTTCTCATATGAATCGAAGATTCAATCAACATCACTATACCATTCTAGAATAGTGGGAAATTCATTACATCAAATATCATAATTTATGATATCTCTTAAAAAATTTGTTAAGCCACAATGCAATGGCGGAGCCAGAACTGAGTTTGAGGGTGTGTAAAATTTTGTACGAAAAAAAATTCATACTTGCATGTTACGCATTGTCTTCATATACGATCTTGCATGTTAACATCAAAATTGTGGATATGTTACGTAATTCAGGATCAAGTGAACAAGTAACAAAATCAACTTTTAACTTTTATTTTCATATATCTTGGATTTAAAATGATAAAAAGTAATAAAATTCTATTTTTCTCTTTTATCTTCGATTCAAAATAATGATAAGTAGTACAATTGCCAAATTTTTTTTTCTGCTACTAAGATTTCAATTTGTTCAACTTTCAAGATAAAAAATTTGATAAAAATAACATATTTAATTCAATTAATGATTATAAGTTTAATTTTCAGCATTAAAATTTATTAAAAGATGCAAATTTAACTACAACAAATAAATAAATATACTATACATAAGACATAAATAACAAGAAGTCATCAAAATTCATATCAAGTATGAAGTAAGGAAAGCAAGTATAATTGAATTCTATCTTCAATTAGTACAAAATCAACATAGAGATATTACCTAGAAATTTTATATTTTGGAATGAAATGAAAGACGAAAGTTCTTTATTCGGTTGAAACATGAAATAGAAAAGAAAAGGTGTCGTCGGAATATGTAGTGACGTCTGAATCTTAGTTGTTCATTGCAGCCTGCTAACATAGATGATTTGCAAAGGCGTGAATTTGAAAATAAGCATTTTTTTGTTGTTGAGTTAAGTAGAGTAATAAGTGAAAATCGATAGAAAATAGAAAGTGAATTCAACCTAATGAAAAGTTAGCCAAAACGACTCTATCTAGGTAATTAAGTCTTTAAAATTGAAACTTGAAACGACATCGTCTAAACATAATTAGGGTTGAAAGTAGTGACGGTGTTAGGGTCGGAGAAAGGATGTGACGCTCTTAGACAACATCTCAAGCGACAAAGAGAAAAATTGACTATGTCTTTTAAAACATAAGTATTATAACATTCATTTAGATTTTCTATTCTAGGGTAGTGAATCTATTTTCTATAACGTTTATTATGAAATTTGAACTTTTAATTTTATTTTTTTAAAATAAATTTTGAATATTTTGATATGATATTAAGTAAACATAATTGATTTAAAACTATGTTTACCTAAACAAAAAATGAAATCAATATTTACATTTTTCAGTAACAAATAATTAGTAAATGAATTGGTAATTTCTTTCTTCAAAAAAAAGTAATAACTAGTATTCAATAAATCTAGTAAATAAGAGAGGAAGTAGGAACCTAACTATGAAGGAAAAGAAAAGAAAAGTACAAACAAAGTTTTTGTGTGGGGGTCGCTCATCAAAATTAAAGATTTATATCCATTTTCCATTGGGACTCACAAATAAAAATTAAAATAGTATTCTTTTCTCCTTCTTCTTCATCAGTACAATACCTGGTTTTATTGGAAAAAAACACAGACAACTTATGGTGTTCCATGTATCTCCGGCGACACACCCTGCCCATCCCTAGCTGAAAGAAATTAAAAGAAAGAAATGAATGTTGGACTGCAGTTTCAAGCAAGATTACACAGGGGAGGCGGTAAATTCCGGAGGGGGAAGGCGAGCCGTAGTGATTAAGAGGAGGGGTAACTAATTCCAGCGAAGGGGGAAGGAGGCCGCCGACCTCCGCCACCCCCTAGCTCCGCCTCTGAGCCCCAATATGATTTTTCAATGATCAACATGTGTATATCTACTCGATTTTGCACATAACATGTGTTGTGTTAAAATGTATGAAATTCATCAAGTAAAGCAAACTACTACTAATTTGTGTAAACTTAGATTGATGCACTGGGTCACACTATTTCTCTTTTATTGTGTAATGAAATCATATGGGTTACACTCATATCACTTGCATCATAAATTTAAACTTATTAAAAGCTTCTCAACATAGTGTTCTTATGTCACTCTTATTTCATCCTTATGATTTTCATACACATTGTCATTAGGGATGACAACGGGTCGGATTCGGATCGGGTTTAGCTTGGACCCCGTCCGGATCCATTTGAATGTATTAGACCCGGATCCGTTGGATTCATAATTTTAGGATCAGATCCAGATCCCATGGATCTGGGTCCATAAACGGATCTAAAACGAGTCCATGTAATTAACATCAAATTATTAGTTTCAGCTTCTATACTTGCACATTTCACCTTATTTTAAATGATTTACATGTTCATTTAATAATGTTCATGCAACTGAATTTACGTGGATCTCAAATAATATTAACTATTCAATATTTTCGAGGTAAATAATAAATAAAAAAAGTACAATTGATCTTTAATTACGGATCTGAGTTTCATTGCAAAATCCGGACCCAGATCCGTATCTGTTTTCTTGGACCCGGATCCGACAAACCTATAAAATTAAAATCCAGATCCTAAGAAACAAATCCGGATCCACGGACCTGGACCGGGTCCAGGATCCGTTGCCATCTCTAATTGTCACATTGTCATACATGACAAACTTTAAATAGAAGAATATATTTATTCTATTGACAACATCAATACTCGGAAGAAAGATGATCATGTAATCTTCATACACATTTGACTTTAGTATATACATATTTATCCACTCCAATAGATGAAAACATCATCTACTACAACTTTATCAAAGTTCTCATGCATCTTTCCAACATACAACCTACTATGTATAAATAAAAATATAGTTTGTTGGAAACTCATTGAAATTTGTGAATTCAAAACTCTATATTTTATCTACCTTAAGAAAATATAAATAATTATTCTCTTCTTTTCTCATATAAAAAGAAAAACTACATATTTTCACTCGTGTAAAATATAAAGAGCTTTGAATGTCAAATAAAAACACTTAAGGAAAATAAAGAACATATAGTAGAAAGTTTTTCATTTCCCAAATATAGAAATTAAAACTTCATTGAACCCCCACACTTTCAAAATTTGTATTATAAGGAAAAATCATCTTCTAACTCATATATGGTAGTTCCACTTTTAAAAAAAATATATATACAGGAACATTTCTCTATTAAATATTCAAAATATATTTTTGATATATCACAAAATAAAACCTTATTAGAATAAGTTAAAATACGAACGTAAGAATTTTCTTTTCCTCAAAACCAAAAAGAAAATTTCTCATACAATACTCACAAGAGATTTTGTCTCATTTGAATAAAATATTCATTTAACATCATTGTATCTTTTTAATACAAAGGATATCCATAAAATAATACCATAACACATGATAAATCTCAAGTATTTCACAATGCTTAATAGGGTTTCTCAATAACCATTTTTCCTCTTTATTATAATCATAAGCAATACACATAAACTTTTTAAGAAGTTTCTCAACAAAGTGTTCTAAGACACCATCATTCATCTTTATGATTCTCTCATTCTCAAAATCATATTAAGTACATGACATAAATACAACATTATATGTGCTCAACACAAACTATCAACACACAAATTATGGTTTTTGAACCTTATCACAATACCCCCACATTTTTAAGTATTTCATTTTTGAAGATAACTTCTCCCATGTATCGTAGAGTCTGTACTACTCTCACGTTAGCATTGGAATCACAACCCATCAATTGGAACCGTTGTTCCTATTGCCATTGCCCTCATAAGGAAATATGTCACACAAATTATGAATTTTAGTATGACATAAACTACAAGATATCCTTTAAGATTGTTGTAAAACAATGGCAAAAATAAAACTAAATAAATAAACTCTTCGATCTTGATTTTCTCTCTCGGATGTGGAGGTGCCAACCAAATTGAAAATTTCGCCTTATGAAGTTTCGCAGTCCAACCTTTAACCAAAACATAAACATAATCAATTGAATCTATGTAAAAATACAAAATATTATGAATAGCAAAATAAGTTAAAAAAATTTGAACACCGATAAGTTGAGTCATGCTAGGGACTGTCCTTAAAGGATACTTATAGTTCCTTTCAAGATTAAACAACTCTTTTACTCTCGATTTGACAGTGATAACAGGAACAGAGATGCAATATATATATCCTGAAAGACAACAAGAAAAGATAAGTGGAGAACAAAATATTTTTCTCTTGATTTTTCTCAAAATAAAAGGAACGTGTATATTAGATATACCACGAAAACTAGCAAGTGTTCACGTTCGGTATCCCAAAAGAAATTAAAAGGTCTCAATATAAAGACCTCTGAAACAAATGGCAGCTAAATCCTCTTACTAACCCATTAATAAGAATAATAAAATTCATTTACAAAACATTTGCTATAAAGAGGAATGAATGACCAAAGAAATAGTTTGTAGACTAATATTAATTAATAATAAAACTCGATTAAAACCATACAACAATTATTAATATATGAACGTTGGTTTTAATTATAAAATCATATATATTAAATATATAATATGATAACTTATAGTAATATATTAACTAGTAAAATAATTCTCTCAATAATATTATTTACTAGTGTAAAAAATGTTCATTAGAAATAATATTAATATTTTTCTAATATATTGTATTGGTTTTGATTAAAACTAGAATGATAATTTTTCGGTACCAGAATGATTAAGAGAATGGCTATTGAATTTAGGGATACAATCGGACCATTATTGTTTCTAATTATATTGGATTTCACATTCCTTTCCATGTTTCCTTCACCTTTGACTTTTTACAGTCCTTCGTTTGATTAAATCATTACGTTAGTTCAATACCAATGTTGTGAGACCTGACCCAGCCCCGGTCAATTAGATCGGTCAAATCCGAGGTGATATAAACGGACTGAATCACATTAAAAGTTCACTATATATCTAGCCCGTTAAGTATCCATTGACTTGGTCGACTGTACTGTTGATCCGAAACGAGTTAATGGATCAAGAAATTTTATTTATTTCATTGAAGATTGAAGAAAAACCTATTAATTCATAATCGCTAAATATAGTTCTTTCTTCTTCTATTGGAGTGAACGTGTTGGAGTTCCCCCCTCCGTATTCATCACCTGCTTGAGCTTGATTATTGCAGGACGCCCTTATATTAGCAGGGTTTCTATTGTGGGACTTTAGTTTTAGTTTTTTTTCTTTTGTTTATGTTTTCTTTTCGCTTTCTTGTTTTATAAACGTTGAAGTTTCAATTTCAAAATCAATAATTTTAATAATAAAATTTTGACTGTTGATCCTTATATATATTTTTTATCATGTAATGCATTATCTTTATCAATTTTTCAATAAAGAAAATATTGAATTTGCTAGTTAACTAATGATGAAAATTATGAGTATTAATAAAACATGAATACTTATTTTGGAACTAGTTTTGATTTCACTTTTAGTATTTGTTAATAGATTAATGAATGATACATCATTTTTTAATTTTATAAAATATTAAAAAAATTAACTTTATTAACATTTTATTTTACAATAGTTGAACCTCAATTCAACTCCAGTTGATCCACTGATGCTTGACCCTCTACCTTCACCAGTTCAATGGCCAAGTCGAGTTTGATGAACTTAACCTTCTTTTTCTTGTCTACAACTTTGAGATTACATCATATGACACATCTAAATGAAAAGGTAATTATAGTTTAATAAATTCCACAATCAAATTCTTTTTCTGATATAAAGTATTACTAGTCAACAAATACCGTGACATTTACTTTAAAGGTGATTTATTACTAAAGCTATAAAAATTGAACACAGTGGTTAAAATTGTTTTAGCCAATGCATTCACTGCCACCCCTTTGTCTGGTAAAACTCTCATATCGTTACTGATTTCAATCCTATTGAATGATTATAGTGGTATTAAATAAAAATAAGTGTTGTATCTTCAAATTGAAAAGATCGGCAAATGTCAAAAATATATTTATATGATAGATCGTCTTGCCATAAAGTTGAAGACGTATAATTTTTATCCTCATATTAAATTTTCAGCTGTAAGATTGTGAACGATTTGTAATGATGGGAGTTTGTATTTTCTGTAACAATTAAGGAGGAGATTATAGACTTCCTCCATAACGTGCTCCATAGGTATTTTCCTTTCTTAAGCTTGTAATTATACTTTAATTTGTAATATATTATTTTATTTAATAAATATTTGTGTTATACCTTCATTGATGGAAGGCTGATCTTTTGTGTTAAGTAATATCATGAATATTGTCAGAATATAGCATGCGAAGTTATTATGCTTAGCAGACTAGAAATACATGATGGTAGTATAATTTGTTATAATTTAATTTAATTGTTTAGTATATTCAATACTTTATTATGTTAAGATACAAAATTAGGTTTAAAACTTTTAATATGATATAGGATCTTAGTCTATGATTTCCTAAAACTTTGCCTTGCTAGTTTTTAGTTTAAAACTGGAACTATGTTAAATTTTTAGACAGTCAGAACTTTTTGACTAAGCTCAAGTCGCATTTAGCCGTTGTTGCCATGAATAGGCGTTTAG
>CATIWQ010366109.1:0-15441 GCA_949673415.1 Euphorbia schlechtendalii
CTGTGCTTCCCTTCCGCGCAATAGCCCCACATGTCTATCAAATTCATGTGATTGAGATTCCCAATTGTGCTTACTTCTGCTAAAAATTCAGCTTCTCCCTGGTTTGCCATGTTCAGTTGTTTGATTGCTGCAACTCGGCTATCTTCCAAGGTTCCTTTGTATACAATTCCAGCTCCTCCTCTTCCAATTTCTTCACTGAAGTTTTTCGTCGCCCTTTTTAGCTCAGAATAAGTAAATCTTCTGAACGTGTTCGCTGCAAGACCATAACATCGAATGTCTTCATTGGAGTCCTTTCGGGACTTCATGAGAAAACAATACACAACTAGTATCGCGATGATCTCGATTCCTCCTATTGCACCAACTAGCCAAAGTATAGCTTTCAACGTGCTGCTTTCTTTGTTTTTTGGGTAAGATCTGTGGAGAGTCACAAATTCAGGCTCAACTGAGCGTGTATTCTTAATTTCTGAAGCAATGCCTTTTTCTCTTGATGATAGATTTGCCTTGGGAACTTTCACGTAAGTGTGCGCACCAAAACTTGGATCATTGTTCCCGTTGAACAATAATGTCTTGTGAAAACAAAGAGGTTCCGGCTTATCACGAAGATACCTGAATTGGAACCCCTTGCAGTTGCAACTCTCCAAGCATAATTTCTCACATGTCTTTAGAGTGACGTTCGGATAGAATCCATCGTCATTTCCATAAAATTCGACATCTTTGAGTTTCACAAAACCCACATTCGAATCATTGCTGCACAAAACATCATCATATTCAGGCTCACAACCATAAGACCAGTAACCGATATTTTTCTGCCTATATCCTAAAAGGCAACTGCACTTCTGACCCGAAACTGGATCGTAACTGCAATAACTATTAGCTCCACATAGTCCATGAATTTGACATACTCGGGATTTTGCTTGCCAGGAAACAACCCAGGCTTCAGTGTTCTCCACTTTTCGATTGTACAATCGAAGATTCCCATCGGAATCAAGAGTCAATCTTCGCTGAAGTTTCTCTCCATGATCTGACGATTGAAAATTCAAATCATCCGACGAATTAAATCGGCCCAACGAATCGAATGAGGCGATCCTAGAGCTGTTGTAGGGATACCTCCCTCCACTCCAAGATTGAAGCCACGGATCGGGCCAGTAAACACTCGACATGTCAGGACCATCGTAGCGAAGACGAATAAGATTGTCGTCGTTGAAAAATAGCTTGTAGAAACCCCGAATAGCTAGTGTTGCTTCTAGATGAAACCAGCTGCAGATTTCTAGTGAAATTTTGCAAGGGAAGAAGAGTATCCGTAGGAAAATCGAAGCTTTGCCACAGAGTAACACTTTCAGTGTTAATAATAACGATATTTCCATTATCTTTTAGGCGAAGCTCCACTGGGGAGAGGGGCACAGTGTCTGTCTTCCAGGCGGTGGATTTACCGGCGTCTGTTAATTTCAGATTTCCGGTGACTAACAATATGAGCTTGGAGCGTTTTCCATTGACCAGGAAATCCCGGTTTGCCATCCAAACGACAGTACAGTTGTTGATTTCGCAAGATGGTTTGGTGAACCATATAGCAAAGCAATAAGCGTTATCTCTGACAGGGTAAAAACCGGCGGTGAAAACTCCGTTAGGTGAAATGAGAACGTTGCTTGGATTCTCAACTGAGAAATGCGAGTCTCCTTGCAGAACAGAATCGGAAGCAGAATACGAAAAAAGAATCAGAAGAATTTTATATTCCATGTTGAAGTAGATGGAGTTGGAGGGAATGGCAGTGAATATATAAATAAATGAAATAAAAGATGAGAAAATGATGGGGGAGTAGAAGATGATTCTGTTAACTGCTGAATTTAATGCGAATGTGGAGAAGACGAAGTCGTAGTGGTCCAGTGATTCTTAATTGAAAGAGATACAGACTTGTTGAAGCAGCTTTGTAGATGATAATAAACATAACTATCAAACGGAACCAGTTTTAGCTGTTGACCAACGGCGTTACAAATGCATTCCAGAACAGACAATATTTCACTCCATCTCAATGTTATCAATATTGTACCGTGCCACCCTCTTTACCGGTAAACTAGGTACGATTCATTAAAAATACCATTGTATAAAAAGTAAGAGTATAACATGTTTAAAATATAAAAATTGATATAATATAATAATAATATAAAACATAATTCTAACACATAATTGTAATAATATAAAAGGAAATAAATAGTTCATTATATTATATTATAAATATATAGATATTAATGTATTTTTATATATAAAATGCTTTTTATGACATTAATTGTCCGGTATAACTACTGATTATACAGCGTACCAGAAACTTCACCGGTTTAATGTCCGGAATGGTTATGAAAACATTGCTTGGATCATGCAACTGCACTTGCAACGGAAGTTCATCAAAAGGGTATTTGAAACATTGTTGACTTTGGAATTTCTGAGTCATATAAAGGTAATGCAGGTTACAAGAAACATATCTACAAGTTACAGCTGTATATTACATGATACACTATGGGCATATTCATATTCCCAGCCTTATTAATCAGCTTCTTTGTTGATGCTTGTCTGAGTTTCTTCCTTTACTTGGTATGTGGAAAGAAAAAACTCACTTTGGTTCTTCTTTAGAAACCTGCAAAACAGTCCATCAGACCCTTTTTTAAATAAACACTTGCCTTTCTGTTTCTAAATGTAAACAGAGTCTCGAATGAGAAATCGTACTTGAGAAAGCCTACAAATCTTGGTTGCAACAGCCTCAGTGTACGATCTTCGATATTTGCACTGGCCAACAACTCCGGCAACTTGACTGCAAGTCCAGATAAAGCTTTTTTAGCACCACAAACACAAACAAGTTCATTAACTAGTTCATACAATAACAACTTTTCCACAAAGCAACAAAAAATACCAAGAAAGATGCAGAAAATTAAAGTAGAAAATATACTTCAAAAAACCCAACTCATTTTTAAGAAAAACATGGTTAGATTGGCAAAAGCGAAGCATCTAACAAGAACTTCAGTTAATAAACAGAGGAATTAGCCAAGTGTCTATGCAAAATATTTGTGCATGTTGCCAAACTAGACATACCGAAGAGACGTAATAAATGCTCAGCACCATAAACTGCAGAGGGAGAGATACCATCTTTAATAGCTTCAGCATATTGGTCTCGCTCACTTTTGTACAGAAGTATTACTGGCAATGCCTTGTTAAAGTAACTGCATAGCCCCTTCGTGAATTCTTGCAGTAATAACGTAACCCTATATTCACCATGTCGTATACAATGTTAGCATTACAGATCAGAATATTATGGGAAACACTATATTTTGCTTGACTCAGCCAGTTACCTTAATATCTGACATAAAGCAATCACTGTAGGAAATATAACAACTTACTAGTAAGAAAAAGGGAAAAGAACTTACTCGCCATGCTCTTTTTCTGATTTAGATAGAATATACTTCTTCATGATTAATTCCACATTTGGAGACCGAGGAAGTTTAACCAGCTGTGAGGCAAAAATAAATCAAATTAAAGAAAGCAGGTATAAAGGTAAAATGTAAAAGAAAGATTCTAGGTATATTGTAATAACAAAACATATAGACAGCAACATTTATAGTCATAACAAGCAGCGACTCCTATGTCATTTAAAGAAGCTGTTCTCTAATGATATTAATCTGAAATCAAAAGTGAATTACTTCAAAGAGATGCAAAAAATAATAAAACAAAAATAATCCAGGTTCTAAGAACAGATTATTCCAACATTGGAATACAAGCAACAGAGTTACCTTGCCCAGACGAGAGATAAATTGACAGTCATCAAGCAGTTGCTTCTTTAGCGTCAGTGGAATTTGGAGACTCACGAAATTTTCCAAGGATACGGTGTCTTTTTCCTAACAGTTAAAAAGGCAATTGGCTAAGCAAAGAGAACCATGTAATAAATGCAGAAAACATCTTTTGAAATGTTGAAAATACAATAAAAAAATATAATAGCCAATTGTAAATAAGCTCACTAAAGGAATTTAAAATAATAAGCACAGCCCACCTTGTCAGGAGAGTCCCTTTTCCGCTTCTTTCCCTTTTTAACTGCATATATGTTCCATAACAGATTATGTGCAAGTTTAAAGAGAATGTAAAAAAGGAAATGAGCATATGCACAATCAATGATCACAACTTTCTGCTCAACATTAAAATGGAATCCTTGATGTACATATAAGAGAAAAAATTAAATAAGGTTCTATGCGATAAAAACTTCAGCAATGGAACTATATAAGATGTTCTGCGCTTTTTTTACCTAAAACTGGCTCAAGTATGTTAGCTAATCAGTCATCATCTTAAATATGCAATAGAGAACAATCAAACTTGTATCAACAAAATCGCTTCACAGATTTAAGAAAAACAAAGGTCTTGCTTTAAATCCTAATGACACTTCCGATTAGGATAATTAATGCAAGTACATCCCAAGACATGGAAGTCAAGGACTTCTAGTTAACATTTTGGGGGTGCTCTAAAAGATTTGTACAAATTTCAGATCATTAGTAATTAAGAAAGATAGAAGAAATACAACACCATACAACAAGCATTAAAAACAAAACCTAGAATGATGAAATTAGAAATTCCATAAAATACAGATAAAGGGCATCAGAAGTCAATACATCATATCCAAGGACCAATTTAGTTATATGAAAATTTTGATTTGTTACCCAAATGTTCTGTTCTTAGAGAACAACATTTGTATTTTATGTATTAAGACATACTCCATGCTTCAACAAATCAACGTTTGCAGGAAAAATAATTGGTATGCAGTACAGATGTATCCACGTAGACCACATAAGAAGGAAATAAGAAAGAAAAAATATGACAAAAATATGCAAAGGAGACTTGGCATGCATATCATTCTAACCACTGGAACTTTTTTGTTTTATAATTGATGTATGAACTGTCTTTGCAGCCCTCTCCAAGTTATCTTTGCCCAAGAAATTCTGCACATTCTCATCGGTATATTTCATCAAGGATTCCTCTTCAAGCCATTCATCCCAACTGTTAAGATCGCAGAAATAACACCTTATCAGGGGTTGTAATAAGCAGAGTAACCCGCTAAATGAAGAAGCTTAAGCATGTGTCCTGTTTTTCCGTAGCTAAACCTTTTAACTTCATCGCTCCAAAAAGCAAAAATGGCTTCGCTGCTAAGATACTCTTAATGTGGTCCTCCACATATTCTAGAACGGAAAAACAAGCTAAGCTACGGAAATATTTATTTTGTGAACTAAAATTGAATGTTATGATCCAGAAATATGATTGAAAACAATTAAAAATAACTAATTTGACACCGTCAAGTAACAAACTCAGAAGATGGATGGTACTCACCTTTTTTTCCAACCCTGCAAAAGAAATGAATTTGTCTAATCAAAACACTTTAACAATGTAATGTGGCAATCAACAAGAAAAACTGCTTAAGTGGAGGCAAAAAATTAGATTTATAGGTAAAACACACATATAATAAAGTTGTTCTGAATGAGCCAGAAAAAAAAGCAGATTAGAAATGAATCATATACTTACAATGTAATGAACACGATAAGTCCACGCCTTAGTATTGAATTTCACATCCGTCACCTCTCAAAAGAAATAAATGTATCAAGTCCAATATACATGCCGAAAGTCAATAATGAAAACAAATAGAACACATAGAGACGAGTATAAGTTCTATTTATCAAACAAAGTTTCTGATTAGCAGTTACTTTTGAAGATATGCAATACTCAGGCATCAATCATGTTTGCTCTAAAGGATACTAGCCAAAGCTAATCATCTTCCAAACTCAAAGCAAATAGAACTGAAACTTGCTTGGCCAGGGCAAAATCAATACAAATGGGTGATCAGGGACACCTTTGGAACAAAATTAACATTCATTCATAAAAAAAAAAGTAAGGAAAAATAGGGAAAATGACACACACAGTTCATATCGGGGCAATGATGAAACAAAAAAACGCACATAAACGAAGCATAAGGATTAACCTAGCAAAATGAAATAGAAAGGAACAATACCTTGGCTCCCCAAAATTGACCGGTATTGCGAGCAAGGACCTTCTCGCCCACATCATAAAGGCAGGGAGTTTCAGTATGGTTTGGGAATGGAGAGTTGCTGAGTGTTTCGGCGTTGAACTCCATCAATCCGGCGGCGTTGGGGATTTCCGTCTTGGCTTAAACTTGCAGCGGCTTATCCTTTTTTATCTTTTTACATGGAAGTTACCATTACACTAATTACGATCCAATCACAACACTCAATTTCAAATGACAATGTGAGAGCACTTTAAAACATTTACTACGTTTTCATTAATTAATTATGAATGATAAGCAATAAATTTTATTTCTTAAAAAATCTTCGTCTGTATTTGTTCTTTTACGCACTCCTCTAATTTTTATTACCTTTTCATGTTGTTTCCATTTACTTTCAGTTTAGGTTTTAGATACAACTTTAAGCATTTATTCTAATTTATCGAAAAACTAAGTATTGATTTTAAATTTTTGTTATCTATTAGATTTTCATGTTTACGCTATTGCTCAAAATATAAAATTAAATATCAAAGTTTATTTATGAATACGGAATTCAGAATATAATATCAAATAAATCATCTTATCCTACTACTACTCTTAAAATTAAAATGAATTCACTAAAATGGTTACACTATTAAATAATTATTATCAAAAGCTGATAATGTGTCATTTAAGTGTCACCATCATCATGTAAATGCATAAATTATTTAAATGGTAACAAAATATGATAATACAAGTCATATTTGATTTTTAACAACATCAATTTTGAGAACCTTATTTCATGGAAATTTACACAAGCAAATGTTTGAGATGAAATCCACACATGTGTCATTTTCTCCTTCAAACAACATGACCTTTCATATATTTCCTTACTTCTTATAAAGATTAACAAAAAGTGAGAAAATTAATCGTTTGATTGAATGTCCTACCAATCAATTTTTATCTCTTATTTAGCATATTTCCAAAAGAGCACGAACGTAAGAAGGAAGTTTGAGTACTTTATGTCTCGTAAAGTAAATTACTTTTTTTCATGAAAGAAGTTCAAAAAGGTAAAATGATTCGATTTGAATAACTCCTTTTTATTTATCATTACGATAAAAGAATAATAATATCATTTTATAAATCTCTTACAGCAAATATTAAATTTAACTATACATATACAAAGAATAAAAAAAGGAAGATATCAATAACCAAATATACTTTTATGTCAACTAATTTGAAGCTATAAAGATTAAAAGAATCATAACCAATCAATATGAAAATACAAATAGTCTTAATGGCCCTCACCGGGGCTTGGACTAGAGCTCTTAATCACTCCATGAATTTGATGAGCATGAGCATGAGTGAATCCATGACCCTCTCCTTTTCCGCTTGGACCGTCTACTTTAATCTGATTGATGTTTGATCCTTTATAAACCATTTCAATCTCTTTGTTTGTGCGGTTGACAGGACGACCTTCCGAAACTAAAATTATTGAGCTTACAATAACAACAGTTACAAAAGATATTAAAATTCTGCGATTCATTTTGAAAATTACGTAGTGTCGCTGTTGGAAATCCAAAAGATGTTGAAATTTAATAATTTGAAGATGCAATTAACGCCAATGGATGTTCATATATATAGGAGGAAATGAGAGAGCAAAAATGAAGGTCTGGTAAGTAGCTGGAAGTTGCCGGAATCCCAGCGTCAGGGCATAGGTCAATTTATTTGTACAAACTGAAAAGGGATTTTGCCATTATTGATTATTATATGTATAATATTTTGTCCCAATCAAAATATCACTTGTTTTTGTTGCCTTTTGAAGGTCTAGTTGCTTGCGCATATGCATATATGTGATGCAATTTAAAATTATGTGTAATTGTATATAAAAGCTTCACTATACATTGGAATGTCTGCAATTACTCATCTGATTATGCGGTATTTATGATTGTCAAGTTTGAACTCCCTAGGAAAAGTCCAACTTGAGGTCAAAATAATGAAACTATGTCACTTTGGTACGTGGAGACGGCATTTGAGTCAAAAATTTAATGGCAAATTATGTTTTTTTTAAAAGAGAAGAGTTTTCAATACATGTGTTCGTGATAGCTTATGTTGTTACAAATTTGACACACTAATACAAATCAATAATTTTTCCATATAAAAAAACTGAATATTTGGCGTTAAATTTCAAAAAGTAAAGAAAAAATCAAACGGTATTCGGTAATAATTAAATGAATAATCAAAATTGAGTGCCGACTACTTCGTAAAACAAATAACCATTAAATCTCACTTTTACGTATTGAATATGTCCAAAACTTGTCGGGGACTTACGGGTAAAGAATACAGTATTATTATTAGACGATAAAGTTGTATACGAAATGTATATAAGTAATTTTTATTTTAATAACCTTGAAAAATTAATAATAATGTTCTCTATGACTTTACTCAACACCCTTGGGTGGTTGCCCTTCACCCGGAACTGCCCTGGCACTGTACATACAACTATATCAGCTTGTAAATTCGCAAAAGAATTTGTAAAATATATGCATGACCATTCCATCTGTGTTTGAGGAAACTCTACTTAGGGCTTAAACTAGGCAATCAGCCCATGATACACTGATTAAGAGTCCATCCATATAAGCCAATTAAATGCCAGCTATTGATTATTAGCCTGATCTAAATTTGATAGTTAAAGTTGTAAAGTTTAATCAATCAAACGTGGTTAAACTTTATTGCTCTCAACTACTAATCTCAACAATATCACTAACATTATTTTGAAGAATTCAAATGTAAAAACATCCAATCTCACTTGGCCGCCGTAGAAACAAAATTATGATCTTAAGCTAATTTTTAGCCAAGAATATCCTTGGAAACTAGGCTACATATAGAAATGGAAGGAAAACCAAAAATCCACTAGAGATGGGTATTAATCAAAGAAGAATTATTCAAAGGATGTTCAGGCATATGATACCCAAAAATCCCCAATCATCGGACCAACAAGTTCAGTTGGTTGAGCGTATGTGCAGGTACTGTAAAATCAAAGATCTCAGCTTTCAACGCTCAAAATGTTCCGTTCCTTACCAATTTTGCAGGTCAAAAATCACAGGGAAGAAGAATTTGGGATAAAACATTTCACAATACAATGGGGAAGGAATATAATGACTCCACAAAAGACAATCCAAACATGTAAGAAACGACTATTGAATTTATAAGCCTAATGTTTGACAGATCCGAATCTCACTGTCTCTTATTACAATTAGGCCTGGCCATGGATGATTGATTTCAAATAAGGATTGGCATTAGCAGAGATACATTTACAACTGGTTTCTTTTGGCGCTTGTCTATTTGTCTTTATTCCTCCATCAAATCACTCTACCCACTCTCTATGCACAAAAATCATTTCTTCCCTGAAGTGATTAATTAAAACATCCCCAATACACAACAAGAAAGCAACAATTGATTCATTGCATTATGGTTACAAATTTCAAATTTAACTTGGAAACACAACCTGATTAAATACAACAAAACAAACACACAGGAAAACAAAAAATCTCAAGCCAAATTGAGAACATACAAACGAAATACACGAAATTAGAGTTAGCCACACATATTCCTATATACTTTTAGTAGTCAATAACAATCGCAAATTATTATAATTCATTTTTTCCTATTACTGAAATTCATCTTCTCATAGTAACGGATCGAGAGCAGAGACAATGAAAGATGAACCTCATCCTTACCCCACCGAGCCGGCGGCTTCGAGCCGAGAATCGGCGGAAACTTAGCCCAAGCCGACGTCGACGCGGACGAGGAATTGGAAGCCGTGGAATTGGACTGTGGCTTCGATAGAGGCCAGAGGTACTGAGAATGGAGGCGACGGAAGCCGCCGAGAGCTAAAACGACGGATCTGAGCTGTTGATTGCCGCAGCCAATATTAGCCCAGTGCCTAGTGCAGATCAGCTCCCATAGCCGCTCATCCTGAGTAGTTCTTAGCCACTGCTTGCTAACACAAGCTGCCCTCCCCAAAGTCCTAGCATCCACATGTTTCAACACCTCAAAAAGCAAATTCTCATCCAAATTGAGAAATCCAGTTCCGGAGTCAACCACTCCTTCTTCTCCACCTTCAATTTCTTCGTCTTCAAAGTGCTTAACCTTCTTCTTCATTTTGAGATTAGTTCCGGCACTGAGATTGTGAGAATCGAATGAACGCTTCATTAAGAAATGAAAGAGATGGAAAAAGAGAGGGGAAATGAAGAGGTTGGGGGTTGGGAGAGAAAGGTTACTGGTATTGGTAGCTGTCGAAAAGGACAAAAGTGGAAATAAATGCTCTTAGCTTTTTTATCTTCTTCAATTGACGAATTTGTCCCGCCTTTTGTGGGCTTGGCTTTTTCAGTATTTTTCTACTTATTTCCATTTCTCTTTTCACACTATACAATTAACGGTTTGTCGTTTTGGAAGTTATTCTATTCATGTTTTTCCCCAAAACATAGAGACGTGTTTTCCATTATATATTATTAAAGTTAAACAAAAGAATTTATATATATATATATATATATATATATATATATATATATATATATATATAACTCTCACCTGTTCCTAATATTTATCATTTTAGATTTTTTATTTTGATTCATAATACTTGTTATTTTAAAATATCAATGCATTTTTAACAAGATTTTCTTACTTACTCATGCATTTATTGGGAAAAGATTAAATGTAAATTAATTTACAAGTTGGTACTCCCTTCATTTCAAAATAACCATCGTTTTAGAATCTTAAAAAAATTTCAAAATGACTGTCGCTTTAGGATTCCAATGCACATTTTTAAATTTTTTATCAATTTTACTCTTATTTAATATACATTGGAAATGACAAAAGGATTAAAGTATCTAATCAACTTTCAAATTAACAAAAGACATAGGGGTAAATAAGTATTTTAATTACTTTAATTCATGTCATATTGGTATTGACAAACAATCTAAATATTTTGAAATTAATGGAGTAATTAAGAAGAGAAATAATTTTATTATAAAGTAAAAAAGATAAAATAGTCATTTTATAGTTCATTAAAAATCTAATTGGTTTTGAAGAAAAATTTAAAATGATAAATATTAGGAACCGGATGGAATATATTTTAATTATCTGCTTTTATAACTTATACTTTTTTTAAGCTAGTTTTGTAAGCATTAAACTACTTATGATTTGTTTTAAGAAAAGTTTTTTCAACAGAAAAAATTTAAAAATGATTTATAGACAATAACTAAAAAAACATTAACTAAAAAACACTTTTAAAAATTAAGAGAAAATGACCCATTAATATTTGTATAATCACGCATTGTTTTCCTTTATCATGGTTACATTTAATTTGATCTTAGTAGTTTGCGGAGGAAAATGGAAACTTTAATAGAAGGAACAAATAATTAATAGAAAAAGGGTGAAGACTACTTTTATTCATTTAATTTCTTATAGTTTTAAACCAGTATAGTGATCATTATCGTTGGGGAATTTGAAAAATGTGAAGTTGTGATAGAGTTGTAAATTTTTATCAATTTTATCTATTCATTGAAATTTAATTGCACAGTATACATCAAACAACTCAAATTAAATCGCAATAAATTAAGTTAATAAGCATCGGGAGTCATTGCACTCCAAATTCATTATCTTAACTATTGCTAGTATTAGATAACATATAACATATTCAACCATATTAGACAACACCTAACATATATCCATATTTACATACTTTAATTATAAATTCAAAGAGCGGCACCTGATTGACAAAAATATTATAACATAAATAAATTGATTTCGTTTTAAACAACTCCGTAAATATGTCTACTCATATTTAATTCACAACTCTAAAGTTAAACATTACGATGCTAAGCAACTTTGTATCTTCATAAAACAAGTATTCTTGCTTTCCCTCAAATTATCAATAACTTTGCTCTAAGACTTGAACATCTCTGAGATAATTAGATCTGATATCAAGGATGACTATTCCTATTACTTATAAAAGGTGTATGATATAAAATTTTCAACTTGATTATTCCTAATGCCATTTTTAAAAGACATTTGATCGTTCTAAATTAAAGTTATGCTTTTATATGTTGAAATTAATTTTAGTGTAATTTACAACTATAATAAAAAGAATATCACCTATCTTGCTTTTAAAAACAATATATAGTCACTAAACATTATAATAAATTTGAGGCTAGAAGTTAGAACATATCCTCTTACACGTGATGGCATCAAATGGAGTAGGTACTGGAACACTTCATCAATTAATATAGTTCACCACTACAAAAATGACAGAACTAAAAAGCAAAAAATTAATTCACTAATTGTACACCTCATTAAATCAATAACTTTTTTTCTTTATTAAATCAATACTATCTCCCTTTTTAAATAACTATTATTTTTAAGTTGTTTGTCAATGTTAAGATCAAATTAATTAAATTAATAAAAAAATTTATTTACCTCTATAACTTTTGTTAATTTAAAGTTGATTAACTACTTTATTCTTTTTATCATTTTCAATGTGCATTAAATAAATGGTAAAATGAACAAAATGTTTAAAGAATTACATTAGAATTCGAAAACGATACTTATTTTGAAATTTTTTTAATATCTTAAAGTGACCATTATTTTACAATGGAAAGAGTAGCATTTCAATAAAACGTCAAAATGGATGTATCATTAACAAAATCATATAAATTGAGGAACTCCTGTAAATCATTAAATCCATATAAATAAGATAAAAACTTTCACTGCAAACTACATTTTGTTAATCTTTACTATACTTAATAAAGATCCGTCACTATAAAGACTCTATAATACCACATAGTAATATCATACTATATTCGGAGAAATCTTATACAAAAAATGTATCTCCATTTATCTAATGGAAACTTTTTATGAATATATTATTATTAATAGATGACAAGTGAGTCTATGATAAAAAATTATCCAACTGATGTAATGCAACAACAAATTTACAAGGAAGACTATAATTATGTAGCTGAAGAAAAAAATGAATATAAATATTATTTTGAGGGAAAAAAATAAGACACTCTCAAAATTAAATTTCAAAAGTAAACACAATATTCATTTATTTCAAAATAAATGTTATGGTCAATGCACAAATTTTTTAAAATAATATTTAGTTTTTGAATGATTTTGACTTTTAACAGTTTTCTACCGTTAAATTACAATAACACATGATTGTTTTCGCAAAATAAAGTAAAACAAGTAACAATGCAAATGAAGACAAAAATAAATACTTATATCATAATGTACCACATATTAGCTCACAGCCGTCGAAATAAACAAAAAGTTTTAACCATTTAAAAAAGAATCATGGAAAGCACACATATGTCAATTTCTACTAATATTAAGATAACACTGGACTTAGTTTTTTTATTTTCGCTTATTTCAAAATCAATCTTACAATTAAATGCATTGAATATCTTTTCAAAGACAGGCAACAATGGAGAAAACAAAATACTCGTCTTTTATTGAGCAGCGATTTATTAAAACGGCACAAATATTGTTTTCTTATGAAAAACATCTATTCCCTGCCTGCCTCCGGAATCGGAGTTTTCTCATATGGACCGGGCCCATCAGTGGCAGAGAGAAGTTGTCGAATGTTAAGAATGATGTAAATTTAACTCCATTTCACATAGAAAATTTTGTAAATTTTTTTCGTATAAAATAAATTGGATTTCGTAAGAAAAAATATAGGATCCAAAGACATCCTTCTTGGCATGGGAATTTTACTTTGAAAATATAAAATGAAAGCGTTGTGATTTATGTTGGCTGAAACCAAAATTCATAGATATGACCTAGGCAATCTGTGAAGTGGTTCAAAACTGGAATTAAAGAACGAATCCCATGAACTTGAGCCTTTAACTAAATAAGTCTAAGTAAAGGTTAACAAAATGAATTTTTTTTATAAATTAGCAGATGGAGAATTTTAAGTCATTTAATAAGAAAGATATATTTTTCAGGTGACCTCTTGCGAAAGAACACTCGAAGAGAGATTATACAGATTTAATAGTGCTATTTGTACTATATGGTGAGTATATATGTGAAATTGCGTTGATATAACAAAAATTCAATTAGTTTGTATTTTTACTTAAATTTTTATATGGATCATTTTGGGAGCCTAAGCAAAATAATACAAAAAAGCAATGAAATTGATCTTTACTAATTGTCCTACTTCTACTATTACTATTAGTTATTGTTTACTTTTAACATTTTTCAAATTTTATAACTAAACATCTACATCAATAACATCAACAACATTACCCCCAACCGCCAACCAAGGCTCGCACATGCAACCTTACCAATGTGATAATTGAGAGGTTATTTCCAATTGATATTGAAGTGGAGTTACAACAGCTATTTATGACTTCACAATAAAAGAAGTTCAGACAAATTAATGAGTCATTTTGCTTTATTAAATCATAATCCAGTATCAAAAAATGTTAAATCTTTGACCTCATCGAAATAACGAACATATGACTAAAAATCTGAACAAGAAGATATATTTTTGGACCTACCTTAACGGTTGCACCAACTGCCCCCTATTGTGTCGGCCCTGTTTTGAGTTCTCGTAGATAAGTTAATTCTGATTACCAAAAAAAAAAAGTTAATTCTAATTATGCATAGCAGATTACATGGTTCTGTTATGTTGAGAAAAGTTGTGTTCCAAAAACTTTACAAATTTAAGTAGTTTTTGGGAAAGGGTTAGATTAGCTGATTGTTATTTATGTATTTGTAGTTTGCAGATGTCTGTTGATGTAGTCCAAATTTGTCTTGAATGAATATAGCAATCTTAATTTGATACTTACTTTGTTTTTCAAAAAAATATTTGATACTTTGTTTGCGGCTACAATTTGTTTTTCGGAAACTTTTTTAATAATTTTTGAAGTGTGTTTTTGTGAAACTTTTGTTTTATCTTAAAAACAACTAATAAATGTTGTTTGACAGTAATAATCAATACGACTACTATTAGATAGTCAAATAGCTGAACAACGAAATAAAAAATGAACAGAGCATAGAGTGCAAGTCTCCTTCTAGTGATTTGTTTCGTCGGTGGATTTATTTTGTTTTCTGAATGTCGTGATCCTGTTCTCTTTACTTTCAATTTAATTCAGTTCAGTTAAGTTCAGTTCAGTTAAGTTAAGATCTATTAAGTTCAGTTCAAATCCATAAATTTTAATTTTAATAATGATTATTCTAATTAATCTTTAATAAAAATTAATTGTAATAATAATAAAAAGAAAAATAATGATAAAAATATTAATATAGAAAAATAATTATTATTTAATGTAGTTAATATTGATTATAAATATAGTAAAAATAATTTTTAAATAGTGATAATTACTAGTGTTATTGATATAATAATAGTATTAATGTAA
>CATIWQ010366110.1:0-12466 GCA_949673415.1 Euphorbia schlechtendalii
TGATCGTAAATTGTGTGATTTTGTCAAAACAATACATTGGAATTTACTTTAGCAACAGTGGAATAAAAAGAAAAGAAGAAACTGAGCAACTGAAATGTAGATGAGACAAATTTGGTAGCTTTTTGAAAAGACAACAAAAAGAAAAGAACAAAAAATAGTAGAAGCCTTTACAGGATGCATGAGTTAACTTAATATATTAACCATTTTATCAGTACTTCTCCTTTTTAACATTTTAATTTAAAAATATCTTTTAAAAAAATTTTAATTTATAAATCAGACAGTGAAGTATTTTTGATTACTTTTTTTTTTAACTTAAAAATTAAAAATAAGACAGAAGTTAAAAGTAAGTCAGACTTACTTCTTAAAAAAATCACTTATAAGACATAAGTAACTTTTAGAAAAGTTTTGAGAAACACCTCCTAAGTATTATTTGTGTTATGCTACGATGCAATAAAAGTTTTCCATTAACTTTATCAAACATTTGGGTATTTTATTCCACTTTTCAGGTCTTTACAATTGAGTTACTGGTCTGGAATTTGATCAAATTATTTTTTTATCAATTTGAGTCAGTGATTATTAATAATCAAAAATAACTTTATCAAAATAAAATTATTATATAATGAACCTAACAACAAGAAATAGTAATCATTCTTAATATAAATGTAAATTAGTTCTATCAATTTTGAAATTTTAAAATCCACATTTTTTTATTATAGGAATGTTCAAGCAACATTTGAAACGATTTTACGTATAGATAAATAATCAATGTTTGGTTTTAATTTCACGTTTTAGCACTACTATTCCTCATAAATCAATATTATTATACCTCATTTAAAACAAACTCACCAAAGGATCAACCTAGCCATCAACCTGAAACGGTCTTACTCTATCAACCTAGCCATCTAATCCTCAGGCCCAGTCCTGAGAATTTAAAGGTGAAAAAAAATATAATAATTAATAAAAATTGACCCTCAGTAAATAAAGTAGTAATTAAAATTTTTTTTGTAAAACCTAGGATTTGATATTGGGATCTCTTACAACAATATCAAGTAACTTACCAACTCTTCTAACACTAATTAATGTTCATTTTTATCTTTTAAATATTAACTATTAAAAGTTTAAACATGAAAAACATTTTTTTTACCCTTTTCAACTAGGGGCCCTGGGCGGGCGCACCCCTTGCACCCTGCCCAGGGCCGGCCCTACTAATCCTTTACATATTCCGATCATACAATTCTCTCATTCACTCATTTTGTAACAAGAGATATATATGCTAGAGATTTGGAGACTCTTAGATACCAAAACAATAGTACTAGAGCATCTAGCAAATAAGATATCATAGCATCCGATACCAGATCTAGCAAATAAGATATAGATTGTATATGCATATGATCTACTCCCTCCATTTCAATATAATTGTAGCTTTAAGGTTATTTGTCAATGTTAATGCCACATTAATTAAAGCAATGAAAATAATTATTTACCCCTATGACTTTTTTTAATTTGAAAGTGGATTGAATATTTTACTTTTTTATCAATTTCAATAAACATTAAATAAGGGTAAAATGGACAAATGTTCAAAAATGTGCACCGAAAACGACACTTTTTTAAAAAAATTCTAGGGTTTTAAAAAGACAACTAATTTGAAATGAATGGAGTATTTTGCAAAGCCATACGAATTATCCTCAATAAACACATTAATAAAAAAAATAGCCTTTCATGAAAACTTAATTAGGATAATCTAAGCAATTAATCATGTAACATACTGACATAAAAGAAAACCTATCATGAATTTGGAGGATTTAATAGTGATCTATAATTACTGAAACTAGACTATTTCATCAACGTATTAGCAAACTGTTGTGCGCAAATCGGAAGCTAGACCGGAATCAGAGTAACTTCACCGGAAAAAACAAATCGCTCTAAAGACTTCAAAGATCGCAAAATATCGTAGAGAAATAAACATGCAAAACACACAAGATTTTTAACGTGGTTTCTAAAATCCTTTTCAGGGGATTTCAACTATTCCACGGGGGAAGACTCTCCGGCAGACTCCTATTCAACTCAAAAATCAAAGAAGATACAACCAACAAGAGTTCAAGAAGCATACACGGACTATAACCCTCAACGAATCATCAAAGGGTTTATAAACACAGTAAAACCCATTTACAAAAGAATCACAGTCACAAGAACTCAAGATGAAGAGAATAGATACAAGGGATTACGAAGAGGAACCCCTTTAAACAAGAAGACGAAGAAAAGATCAAAGCCAGTGAACCCCAAAAACCTAGAACTCTCATCTCTCTCTCACACAAAACTCTAAAAAATTCAGTCTAATGAAGAATCCGGCCAAGAAAGCATATTTATAGCTAGGGTTACAAGTTTAAATCTCAGCCATCCAAAAAATCATCACAAATCAACGGTTGAGATTGCAACGCTTCAAATCTATAGCTTCTTAAATTGGGTTGAATCAAATGAGACTTAGGTTGACTGGCACAATAAAAAGTTTCAATGAACTTCATTCAGAATGGGCCCAGATGACCAAAATCACTCCACACAAACCAAGCAACAACACTTAACACTTATATAACGTAAGGATCGGAACCTAAACTGCAACCTTAGAAGAAAGACAGATTAGGGAGAGAAAGAGTAAGAACAGAGAAGCAGAGAAAAGATTAGAGAGAATAGTTGAGGGGGAAATTATGTATTTTCTTATTAATTGATTGATATGTTTACATTACCGAAATAGCCTATTTATAATCTAATTGCCCATGAACAGCTGTCCAGCTAGCCTAACAGCTTTACTAAGAACCTGCCACATTAGGCGTTTACTGTCAATACCTGACATGTAATCACAAAAATAAGTAAGAAATACGTAATGCATCATTAATGACAACAGGGGTAAGAAATACGTAATGCATCATTAATGACAACAGGGGTATAAAGCTCTCCGTGAACAATATGCTGATATGACCATTTTACAATTTGTAAGCACAATAAAGGACTTCAAATTAGTGATAAACAGATGATAAGGATTATAGATATAGATATGCCTTTGAAGCACTAAAATACTACATCAGAAGCTTCGACAAGATAAATCTACATCAAAGCCAGTAAAACAGATAGAGAGTGCAAACCTGAACCTTCCCTTGCATGCCTTTTCTTTCATGTTACTTCCATATATGTTCATGGCTTGGGCTTCATTTGCAGCATAATATTAAACAGAAACGAAAACATTAGATTAATAATATCTCGTACAAATCCATATCAAAAGAAGTAGAAGAGAATGTAATATTCAATGATAAAAAAAACCTGAAAAAATGGAAGTTGAACAAAATAAATAAGTGAAACTGCTTGGTAAATAGGTTGCACTGACATTAAATGTGTGATCATAATGTATATCAGACTTTGACTAGTCTGTCAACAAAGAAGAAAGTGCACAGTAAGGGGTGCTGGATCAACATGGTTAAATTACTGCAATTAAGACCAATTCAACTCTAAATCAATCAAAAGAGAAAAAAATCCTAATTTGAAGGAAATAAATAATCTTAATAATTTCCAAATCGAAAGTAACAATCTAAAATACCAAAAGAGCATGAAAGGAGGTTTTCTTAAACAAATTCGCATAACTATCATATTCAATGCCTTGAAGAATTAACTACCACACAAAATGCAGTAAAAGGGGGAAAATGATGGGTAACGCACTAAACATTGAAATTTTACTTTTAATGTACTCAAGAACTATGCATATCAACAAGGATTTTACGTGTTGTTTTATGCATGAAATTTTTTTCATGTTTTTTTATATATAGATCAAAACATCAATCTTTAATGAAATAAGTGTTTCCAAGTAGAATACTAAAAATTGTTTTTAGATGATTAAATAATAGATTTCTCAAGATCAGCGAGGGTATAACAAGCTCTAATTCATTGAATAGTATATGATTAACAGATACGTGTAAAACTACTGTTGCCGGAAATTGGCCGGAATCTAGTCAGAAATTGGAAGAATGCAGAAACAGGGAAATAAGAATGAGAAAGAATGGTAGAGAGAGAGAGCAGAAAATTGGGGGAGATTAGAGACTTCACTTATCAATTCATATTTTTCTCAACTACGTATTTAACTACAATTAGCTAATATAGTCAATTCTCCCTATTTCTCGGATAATCAATTCGCCTAATTAACAAACTCTAAACACTATAACAGAAAAAGCTCATTACTTTCCACATATCAATTAACAAAACTAAAAGAGACAACTTGTGAAATTTGAAGCTAATAACTTACAATATCGATTTAGTCCTTGCTTAAGCTAATATGGTAACAATATTTTTCGTTGTTTGTTGGGTAAATAAATATCTCGGATTTCTAACAAAGGAATGAAAATTTTAGGATATAAGGTTGGATGATATCCCCATTGGTATGAACCCAAGAGCAAACCAATGACTGTTTTAAGCCTAAAGTAGGGACTATATCATAATATTGTGAGGATTTGCGGTACCCTCGAACTTCTGCAAATCGACGCAACACGTAGTATCAGAGTCATGCTCTGACGTTAGTCATAATGTTGGTGATTCTTGGAGTCTCGAACAAACATGGCATTGGCTAGCTTGATCATAGCATATTCATGGAACCACTAATTAATGCTCATGCAACTCTTAAATCCTCCAACGCAATCAAACAGTAAAAGGTTTTAGTGAACAAATGGTTGATTTGTCGAGGATAGGCTCGATGGTTATTTGTTCGAGGGATTGAATATTGAGCAAACAAATATCCCATATTGGATGAAAAACTTAGTACACAGGGTTGGACTCATTGGTAATTTGGTATGATATCTTTTGGTGTAAAACCCAAGAACAAATTCATTGAAATTTTAAGTTCAAAGTGGACAATATCATATCCTTATGTGAGTTTGTGTTCTCAAACTTTTGACACAGCAGTTGTTACGGAATGATAAAGGAAAGTTGTTACGGAATGATAAAGGAAAATTGAATCCTTGATTTGGATTGTGATTGGAACCAAATGTATGAAACAAAATAAGAGTATCACTTTTTTTGCATTAAAATGAACAGAACTAATAAACAGTCGTTGACTTTGATAAGAAGATAATACTACTGGTAACGGTAATAAAAATGTTTAGGAAGACCTGTTTTTTGATCAATATGTTTGAATTGAATGGCCAAAGCAAACCACAAAGAATCATCAACTGTAGACTAATTAATTAAGACTAATCACCCAATTAATTACTATGAAAAGGGTAATTAACAAGGAATCTTAGAGGTGAACCACTTGATGATGAGAAGGGGAGCTTTTATCAAACCCAAAGCGAACTCTACTAAGATCGTTGCACACAAACAGCATGGGCATATGCAACTCAGCGCCAACCTGAACATTATAATTTTGTCAAAACCAAAAAGAATTCTAAACAATCAAGATAGACAATAAAAATTAAAGATAAAACTAACCCCACAATCCAAATAAGGACACCAACGATGGAGATTAAAAGGGCAAGAAACGCAAAGGGAAGGCCTAAAAGGAACCCTAAAGGCCTGCATTCACAATCTTCGCCACAGCAGCAGCACATTTTTTCTTTTTCTTTTTCTTGTAAAGAATATGACAAAAACAAGCACAAATCTTGATTTGTTTTTTCCAATATAAATTTATATATGTGTGTGTGCCGTCTGCCCAAGTAAAGTCTATTATTGACGGATAAACTAACCAACAAATACTATGCACCTACTCCTTTTAATTTTATTATTGTTTTCTTTCTATTTTGTCATTTCGGAATAAGATATTTCCTAGTTTGACTTCACCTTTTTTTTCTGTTATCGTTGCAATCATAATTTTTTTTTCTACTCCAAACTAGATGTTATGAAATGAAATTACTAGATATGATTAGTTTCTCTGATATAGTTAATAATGTGGTACATATACAATATACCCCAAAAACGTTAAATGAAATCGCGACTTTTTGGATAAGAACAATTTTAATTGTAGATTTACACATTAAGCTTATAATTTTCCAAGTATCATAATTAAATTCCATAAAGTTTATTGTCTCACAATTGAAACCCGTGAAGAGGCAATGATTCCTGAAAGAACTTCAATTAAGTTTTTAGGGAGAGCATTGTGAATTTTACGTGCAACCCGATTCGTTACAATTTTGGACTCGGTAATCTGTATGTGGGAAAACGGAGTCCCTCATGTATTGGGCCAAAGGCCTAAGTTATTGTTTTATGGTTTTCTAATAAATGGGCCAATGATGAAACAAAAAAGGCCCATGGTTAACATGAACGACATGGTTCTTAAGCTGAAAAATATCAACAATTATCTTGACAACCTTCTGAAGTTTTAACAATAAATGGCAAGAACTGAATTTAATTTAAATTGATAAAGGAAAAACATGTGGAAAGATTTTCAAATACATTTAACACTAACGATAGAGATTGCAACAAAGCCTACAAAAAAACACAAAGCAAATTCGAGAAGATTACATTTTGCATCAAAGCCATCCATATATAAAAGGATCAGTCACACACCACACAATCAAATCTTTGCATAACCAAATTTCTTCAAGTTAACCACCACAAACCAAATCCCAATCATGATGAACACTTCTAACCTCTAAAAAACCATAAAACATCCCTCTATTAACTAAATTAACTGCATTTAGTTCGTTCCTAAAAAAGCCACACTCCACACTAAGTTGATCACTAAACTTCCGGCAATGAAATTTCAAACACCCTCTTTTCATGTCCAAGCCATATTATTAGATTCCTATGACTTCTGAATCACACATTTTTCATATAAAGCAAGAATGTCTTTCTTGTTAGGATTCTTTAGCTGCAGAAGCTCAGCACCGAAATTATGTTTTGTCAGTTCCTGCTTCAGTTTCTGAATTGTGAACTTGGTATAATCCTCCAGGTCAGTTTCCGTTTGCTGACTCAGATTGTCCTCATCTCCCTTAAATACTGACCCACCATCTTCTGGATGTGTCTGCTTTAAAGGGCTTGTTGTGCTCCTTGTTTTCTTAGTCTGCCTCATGATTCTGATGTTATTTGTGCCCATTTCTTGAACAGATCCAACACCCATCTCAATATCATCGGTCCTTACACGCTTGCCATGGGAGGCAGTCTTAAGCCTGCTGTCCAATGCTGACTCGTTCAAACGGATTGATGTCAACTGTTGTTGGAGAGAATCGAGTTTCGTTCGTGCCTCTTCCAACTGAAGTGAAAAGTCCTCTGCCCTTTTGCTTGCGATACTGTGGGCTTTCCGCTCTTCATCCAATAGTTTCTTCAGGGCTTGAACATTAGTAGCCCTGTCCTCATTGTTTGATCTCAGCAGCGACTCTATTTCTTTCTCCCTTTCTTCAACTCTTGACTCTAGCAAAGCCACCTTTGAGAGAGCTTCCATCTCTGATAACCGTATTCTCTCAACTTCGTTGGCCAAGTCAGTTCTCTCTCGATCCAAATTTTCGATATTCCTCTCGGCCCTCTCGATTAGTGCTAGCCTTTCCATGGCCAGTTTCTGGAGCTCGCTCTTCTCTTTTTGAGCGGACACTGCTTCGGCGCGTGCTCTATCAGCTATTTCAGTAGCCCTGTTACATTCTTTTTCAGCACGGCTACACCTATCCTGCACTTCTGCAAACCTCTCAAACTCGCTGCGGTACTTCTGCTCCAGATGGACCTTCTCCTGCTCTAAAATCCTGGCTTTTTTCTCATAAGATTGAGCCCTAGCATTTGCAGATTCCAACTTCTCACTCAACTCCTTCATTTCAAGCTTTAACTCTGATATTTCAGATTCGTAACTCTTCAGTTTTGACTCAGCAGCCTGCAAAGGGTAAAAACAGTATGTAAGGTTCTGTTTGGAGTTGATAACTTCTATTGTGAACAATAATAATTCTTAAAACATACCCTCAACTCCAGGTTTATGGTTGTCAAATGCTGTTCAGCGTATTCAAGATTCGTAATTTTCGCCTTCAATTCTTCATCCTGTACATAATGAATATGAATCAGCACAAGTGTTTGCACCCTCATGTGAACACTTCACATAGATAGATATTACCTTCTCAGCCAATCGGTTAGAAAATTCCGCCCGAATGGCATCTTCCCTCAATTGTGTTTCTTTGCCTGATCGTTCTTGCACAATTGCTGCCTTCTCCAAAGCAGCTTTTGTTTCTCTAACTGTGATGTCATATTTCCGTTTCCATTCTTCGGCCTCTTCTTGAGCTGACCTAGTTTGTTCATGAGCAGCAGCCAATCTTGCTTCAGCAGCACTGCTTCGAGACTTGAGAATAGCAATTTCTGAACTAGTCTGGTCTTCCTCGGCTTTCAATTTTGATAAGATCTGATCATACTTTCTCTTCCACTCTGATGATTCTTGATTGGCAGACTCCAATTTTTTCACTAAGCTTGAACATCTCTCGTCCAGTGAACTCCGATTACTCTGCAGATCAGTAATGCGCCTCGTATAATCATCGGCAAGCTTCTTTTTCTCATTGATTGCTTCATCATAACGTTTCATATACTCAGACTTGTGTTTCTCACTAGCTTCTAGTTGCTTGTTAAGTAATGACATCTTATCCTCGATAGAGCGACACTTTAACATGAGGGCAGTCTTCTCAGATCCAAGTTGATCATTTAGTCTCTTAGCAAGGTCATGAATCGGGCCTTCCAAACTGGAGAAAGCAACAACATTGTTTTCTGTTTGTAAATAACAATAAGCAGAACCTCAAAGCTTTTATTTAAAAAAGAAGTGCAGGCAGACCTTAGAAGTAAGAAATTGGCTAATTTCTGCCATTTCCCTGGGCCATGACACGATGTTTCATAATCAGATATAAGACCTTCAAGAATCTGCACCAAATGTTGAATCAATATCAAGCCAAAAAATGTAACAAAATACAGTGGCAGTTTAAGCATAGTAAAAGAGCCTAGGACAAAGCAGGCGTCCATGTAATCTTATGCAGCATAGAAACATTGATTTCAAAGTGTTTACATGTTTCAGAGACAGAAATTCTCAAATCTGTTTGAACTCTTTTTGAACAACGTATATTCCAAAACCAATGCATTAAACACTCCACAAGTCAAGTAAACCATGTCCCCGTCAATTCCCTAAATTTTCTAGATCATCTCATCTACAAACTTTCATAATAAAAGATCATCCCTTTCATAATTATGTATCCTTCTTATTTAGAAAGTTTGAACTTTGAAGTACAAGATTGAAATAAACAGCATTCTTACCTTCACAACTTTATCAAAATTTACATCTGAAGCATGACAGGCCGCTCTTAACTTCTTTTCCATGTTTTGTATAGCACTTGAACATCGCATGTCTGCCTCCATATATGCATTCCTCTTGTAATCCTGTATAGGAGAAATAGTCATTTATACAAATTCATCCGAACATTAAAACAAGCAACTTAGATGAAATGTAAGCTTTCATCTTGCAGATAGCTAAATCACAATTTCACAACTCGTGAATAATGATTTCCTGGTCTCAGAAACTAACCTCTCTTTTCTAAGGGGCAAATTAGTAAAAATTTAACAAAAAGCTTATTAATCTTGACATTTTTCCCATAGCTACTATGATATAATTTTTTAACCTTTAAAGGTCAATATCATAAGTGTGTGTGTGTGTGTGTGTAGTCTTGGTCAAGGATTCTCCGAAGTTGAAAATCAGCTTTAGAGAACATTTGAGCCCTCCATTCCATTTGGAGGGCAAGAAACTAAAACACATTTCCCAATATATTTTTCTCTCCTTTCCCTTCACTCTCTATTTCTCTCTAACTTTTCTCTAAAGTTAAGGTACAAACTCATAATCCATAGTTCCTACTTCCTAACTCCTATGCAGATGTTACAGCATATCTACAGGAGAATATCCAAATTCAGGGTGAAGATGGAGCAATTTCAAAAGCTAATATAGGCAAGCAAATACAAAACTCAAATCTCAATTTACTAATCCTACTGTAATTATATCTATTACCTCAAACGTTTTTCTGTAAAATTTCTGAAGAAGCCCTTCATATTTCTTCTTTGCTGAACCAATACCTACAGCTTCTGCATTAAATGCAGCCAGTGATTTTTGTACTGCTTCTTCATGAGCTTCCCTCAAGAAAACCTGCCATCATTAAAGTTAGGTAATGATGGAATCCATCAAGTAACTACAAGTCTACAGCGAAAGCACCACTTACTTCTTCTGGTGGTTTTGAGCGGTCAAAAGTTGACGTATAAATATCAGTGGCAGTATCATAGGCTTTTCTGCACTCAGCTTCTTCAACACTCTAAAAAAAATACCCAAATACACAGTAGTAAAGTGATGAAACATGATACAAAGGTAAGCATGCATCACCAGTTTATGTCACTAATAAGTAATAACACATAACTTAAGCGATACAACCATTTTGCTGGATTAGCGAAAAATTTGTGAGACTGATTAAATTAATGGCTTTACGGAGAAAAACATCTATCATGTACTTATTAAGCTTGCTAGTGAAGTTTCTAAAACAGTAAACAAACCTGCCATGAGGAGGATATTGTGGGCACTGCACCATTATTAAGAGCCTCCAAATAAGATTCAGTGATACCAACAAGAATTGGGCCCGTCAATATAGTGGCACCAACTTGCTTGGGCCTTGTTCTCGCAAACACGAATTTTGTCAATGCATCTAGTCCAGTCCGAAACTCGGGTCTTAATCTGTCCATCTGCGCACAAACAATAGCTTAAGAAATGCACCAGGATGAGCTAACTAACATCTGTAATCTTATAAATGCACATGCAAGTAAACAGAAACATAGATTACTGACCGCTATTTGATCCATTCTATGAAGATCGTTTTCATTGTTCAAAGGCCGTACAAGGGTAAAGCATTCTCTATCTGGAAAAAGAGCTCGAATGGAGTCCCGAATCTACAAATCAAGAGTACCGCCATATTAGCACCTCATATGCGGGGAACGTAAAACTACAATTAGGCTAAGTCAACAATCCATGACTCCCCAATCACCACCCATAAGAAAAAAAAATAAACGAATATAAATCATCAATAAAAAAAATACTTGAACAAGAGCATAATATTACCTCATTTTTTGCAGCTATATCTCTTCCACTGCCCTGAACTGGTCTTAAAGCAATCTCCAGATAGTCACGAGGAGTTATTCTCTTATTATCCTCCACTAAATCTAGATAGAAGTCCTGCAAGAAAAGAGGAAAAATTATTCAACTAAAAACTGTAATTTTTCAGTATCGCGTCAAATTATGATGTTAAAAAGGAAATATAAAATTTTACAAGATACTAGAAAATACATGCAGATGAGGAATAATTATTTTTAAATGAAATACCCTTAGAAGCCAAACAAATATTGGTGAGAACTGTCCAAGCTCAGAAGCTGTAGTTTTTCCTCCAGAAGCTCTCACTCGAATATGCTTTGTCATTTGAGTGACAAGAGAGAGACGATCAAGTGCAGCTTCATCTATACCACCCATCTAGGTGAAGGAAATGAAAAAGTAGACGAATAAGAAATTCTATGAAAAGCAGGCCATTGATACAATCTCAATAGTCAGCAGCACAAGTTAAATTAATAAATGAGCGCAAATTACAAAGATAAGGTAGAAGTCCCAACCTGATTGTAAATGAACATACTAGATAGAAGAACAGCTAAGGAGAATATCTGAGTGCTATATGTCCCCTGTCAAAAAATGATGTGGCAATTAAGATAGATGACAAACAACAAATAACATTTTTAACAATATTATGGTTGTGAGTTGGGGAGCAAAGCAAGCAAATTAAGCAGCAAGAAAAGCTTAGCAATCATAATTTGTAATGAACTAGCAAATAGTATAGAGATTGGGTTACAAATGTGTTGGACCAAGCTAGTAATAAGCCCAGGAGTGGATGACAAAGGCTAAAAAGAGGATAGCAGGTGAGAGTTTGTTACTGAAGAGTTAATTTAGTGAATTTCTATCACAGTAATGTTAAGAATATATTGAACTTCAGCTATAAGCATGCCTTAATTAAATAATTCAGATAAATGAGAAAAATTAGCATTATCATATCTCAACTTAATTAATAAATAATTCAGAGAGAGAGAAGCAAGGAAATGAAAGGATGGACAAATTCATTGGTAATTATATTAAGTAAAGAAATAGCAAACCAACAGTTATTAATAGAATATATCAAACTTCTAGTTGAGTTAGGTCATATAAATAGATGAGAAATAACATATAGCATTTTCAGCTAAACTATTACGTGATTTGGAATGCAAAGTAGGCATATGAAACAAAAAAATCTATTTGTCATATAATACACAATTTAATAACAAACAGTATGTTAAACATTGTAGTCAAAGGCGCGCCTCAGGTGCGCCTTAGGCGCTAGGCGCACTAGGCGAGGAGGCTGGCGCCTCCTAGCCCTATAGGCGGTGCATATGACAAAGGCATGCGCCTTTGTATGTGAGGTGCTAGGCGCAAGGCGCA
>CATIWQ010366119.1:0-10239 GCA_949673415.1 Euphorbia schlechtendalii
CAAGTTTAAAACTAGAGATAAAACAAACATATATATAAAAACTAGATAAATACCAGTCCACTACCAGATATTAGCAAGGCTTTTTAAAATACAAGTTTAACACTAGAGATAAAACAAACATATACATAAAACTAGATAAATACCAGTCCACAACCAGATATCAGCAAGGATTTTTAAAATACAAGTTTAACACTAGGAAAACACCAAACATATACATAAAAACTAGATAAAAACCAGTCCACTACCAGATATCATCAAGGATTTTTAAAATACAAGTTTAACACTAGGAATAAACCAAAACATATACATAAAAACTAGAAAAAAAACCAAACCACAACCAGATATTAGTAAGGATTTTTAAAATACAAGTTTAACACTAGGAATAAACCAAAACATATACATAAAAACTAGATAAAAACCAATCCACAACCAAATATCAGTAAAGATTTTTAAAATACAAGTATACTACTAGGAAAACACCAAACATATACATAAAAACTAGATTAAAACCAGTCCACTACCAGATATCAACAAGGATTTTTAAAAACAAGTTTAACACTAGGAAAACACCAAACATATACATAAAAAATAGATAAAAGCCAGTCCACTATCAGATATCAACAAGGATTCTTGAAAAACAAGGTTAACATTATAAAATACACTAAAAACTAGATAAATACTAGTACACTACCAAATATCAGTTCATAACCAAATAATTTGGCACCAGTTAACTACTAGATTAGACCTTAATTGTAAATAAAGATAACATAAATTATGTTATAGAAAAGAAAGAAGCTAACAACAACAAAATTTGTAAAAACAAGCACAAAAACCATATAAAATAACAGATATATAGCAGATCTAAAGTACAATTTGAAAACACAAAAAAATAAAACAAGCAAACTTGAAAAAATGAAAAAAATACCTCAAGTTCGGGTGCCTCCCCCATTTCATTGGATGGTCCAACCTTGGAAGGATTTGAAGCAGACTTCACTGATTTAGAAGCTTTCTTTGAAACAACAGGATTTTTTGATTGGGACAAAGCTTTTTTAGGTGCCATATCTATAATCAATAAGAAGAAAACATAAATGAAAAACTATAAAACAAAGAGAAGGGAAAAACGTATGCAAAGAAGAACAAAAAATAGAATATCAACAAAAATCAAAAAATGCTTACTGTCGGAAGGAGAAAATCAACAAGACAAAAACCGAAATTAGGTTAAAACTTCAAATCGCAAGAAAAGCAAGTAAAATCGCAGAAGAACAATAGCAAAAGAGAAAGGAATGAAGAGGTTGATAATGGAGAAGTAAGTCAGTTATGGACAAAGTGAAGAGTTTGTTTAGAAAGTACGTACAGAAAAAAGAAAGACAAACGGAACGTAAGGAAAAAAAATTTTGATTAGTTTTGAAACAAAAATGTAATTGGCCAAAACTTGGGCCGAAACACTGCTGACAAAACAGGCCAATTTTGACAATATCCCTAGTTTTTTTCCATTAAAAATTATCAAACACGTTTTGAATAGTCAACTTTGCCACATATATAGCCAACTAGGGATTGAGGGGGGTTAAGTGATTCGTTGTGCCAAGTTGAGGGGGGTAATTGGACCTTTTGGAAGTTAGAGATGCCATCCGGTTTTTTACGACAAGTTTAAGGGGGTAATGATGTATTTGGCCTTTAAGTTAAAACCATATTATATCGTGAAAAAACCATGATTCAAGTATCAATTAAATATCTGCCATTCATGTACTATATACTTAATTTTTTTTATCATATAGTAATATTTTGGTTTGGAGTTTGATCAACTAAGAGCAAGTCCAGTTGTTCCCCATTTTGAAGAATTCTCCAAAATGAGGAATAAATATGGAGAATGATCAAGTCCAACCATTCTCCATATAGTAGATCCTCAAAATGGGGTTCTCCATATATGAGGAATGATTATTATGTTAATATATATTTTTAGTTTTATATTATTTTAATTTGTTTGATACTTTTTTTGTTATTGGGAATAAATTTGATGTAAAGAAATTAATATAATAATGATAAAGTAATATTTATGGGAATCTGAAATGAGGAATGGAAAATGGGAATGATGGTTGGAGTAAAAACATTGTAAATCTTGTAAAATGAAGTTTGGGGAATTGAAAAGTGGAAAAATAGTTGATAAGTGTCCGTTTTTTTTATTAACAAAATCAAATGAATTTATTTCTAATGCAGTTGAAATTAAGTGGAAGAACAGACATGGCGTAGAGCATAGCTCAAGTTGGTCCATCCTATCAAATGACCTGATTGGGCTTTGGATAATGGCATATGATTTGAGCCCAGATGAAGATGAATATGAGACTCTATTAGGTATTATTTTTCAAGCTGCTATCACATTAACCCATCAAGTTGCTCTTTCAAACTTATTATAGAATTACATATTTTAAATTTAAACAACACATTTTGATCATTCATACTATTTGATTAGGAATTGTCTGACTTGCTTTTATCAAAATCAACTCAGTTGATGCAACGGAAAAACTTAAAAATGGAGGGAGCTAATATTCAGAAAAACAGCTTGTGAATATATGTCGGTCTCAAAAAATGAATCATTTCCCTCACCATAAATTTGGAAATTTATTTGATTTCAGCCATTGATTATGTTAAAAGAAGCAATCACAGAACAAATGAAGAGCATGGAGGAAGAACACACATTAGATTTATCGCCATTTTACTAGTAAAAATGTGTACAATGTATGCCCATTTTTTTTTAACTAAAAAACAAAAGTTACGCAAGAACCGGACTTAGACCAGAAGAAGGCTGCAATTTAGAGGCAAAATCTCTAGCCCACAAGTCATAATGTATAATTTGGTCAAGAGAGGGAGAGGTCACCAATTCTTGTTGATGCATCTCACATGTGAGCTCCACAATCTTGAAGATATCAAGGTAGCTTATCCTGAGATAATAATATATTCATTAACTTTAGAAATTACGGGTCATCAAATGACTATACTAAACTTACTTTTCATCGATGAACATCTCGACAGCTTTCTCGTTGGCTGCACTGAGGACTCCGGTCATGGTGCCTCCAGCCCGTCCAGCAGCATACGCAAGATCCATTGATGGGTATTTTAAATTGTCCGGAGCTTTAAATGTTAGAGATCCTAGTCTGCATCATCCATCATAATTTTAACACCCACTTAAAACAAATTAAGAAAATTAAAAGGATGGTTAGAAAAAATCTTCATGTGAAATTAGTCTTGACAAGAAAAAAAAGCAGATATATTGGTTATTTGTTTCTAATGTTCAATATGGACAATGTTACTACTGAACGACGATGTTCGACAGAAATTTAAGCACAATCTTCCTAATCTTTTATGAGAGTCAAATGAAAATGAAAGCTTAAGAAAATTGCTATTGAGTTTATTTTTCAACATGTACTAAATGGCTTACAATAATCCTAATACATATATTGCTTTAAAGAGGTTCTTACTTGCAAAGATCAAGACGAGGCCAGGTTACTTCAGAGCAATAGACTCTCTCAGGCCAAGACATAGTGTATAGAATTGGTAATCTCATATCAGGCCACCCCAGTTGTGCAAGGACAGATGAATCCTGGAAAAACATTCACATTTAACAAGTCATTGCCTTATTACTGAAAGACCAACGAGCAAACGGCAAAATAAGAGAGAATCTATGCCTGGGTTTCAATCATTGAATGAATGATTGATTGAGGATGAATTACTATCTCAATGTTATCATAGTCAACTCCATACAAGTAATGGGCCTCAATAACCTCCAAACCCTGTCAAATATGATAAAGGACCCAACTTTAACAAGTGCAAGGATGAAAATCTGATTTTTGTGACTTGAATTTTGGAGTTACAGAAACAGGATCAAACCTTGTTGAAAAGGGTAGCAGAGTCCACAGTAATCTTTTTCCCCATACTCCAGTTGGGATGCTTCAAGGCATCAGCTACTTTAACATCTTTCAATTTTTCAACTGGCCAGTCCCTGAATCATTCAAGTCATGACATAGTTATAAACTTTGAAACCAAAAGTCCTTCAGCAAAGAATCATCTATGAAAAACATTTTGGTAAGACAATAAGGGCTCGTTTGGTTGGCGAAATAGCTATTCCACGGAATAGGAGAAAAACAAATGGAAAAAGGAGTGTTTGCCAAGAGTCCGTCGTCGGGATGGAACAGCTATTCCGAGCCATGATACAACTCATGGAATAGCTATTCCCTCCCGGAGAGGAGGAATAGCTATTCCATAAGTTGTATGATAGCTAGGAATAGCTATTCCATCCCATACGACGGGCTCTAGGCAAACACTCCACCTTTTGCCATTCGTTTTTCTTCAATTCCGCGGAATAGCTATTCCACCAACCAAACGAGCCCTAAGTGTTTAATGTAGATAAAGTGTATCCAAACAGCCATTGTAAATATACATACAAGGGATATTTACACCTGAAGACGCCTTGAGTGTGGGAAACTTGTTTTAAGCATAGTAGACGCGAGCGCAAAGCACACTCAAAGCGCTGGGGTCTAGCTTCTCACTTTTACACAAAGTGCAAAAAAGAGATCGCTTAGGAATGAAAAAGCAAATTATTATAAGTTCATCCATACTATTATAGGTTTAGAAAGTTTATAAAATATAAGCATATAGCCACGTAAATCTAATAAATATAAAAAATATTACATGTCAATGTCATAATAGCAGTTTTTTAAAAATCGGGCCTAGGCGGGATTTTTAAGAACACCGCCGCGATTTTGTAAAATCGGGCGGTGTTAGACGAATGACCGATTTTTCGGCACCTAGGCGGTCCTAGGCGGCCTAGGCACCGATTGTTTAATTAAAAAAAGTTAATATTTTAATAAAAAAAATAACATAAAAAAGTGGTGTTTTAAAAATCAGGGCCTAGGCGGGATTTTTAAACACCGCAGCGATTTTTTATTATTTTATGTTTTTTATATTATTATATATTAAACTGAGTTGTTAATGTTATCATTTGATTGTGTTAGACTATTAGTATTTATATTATAATAATTATTATGTATTATTAAATATTAAAATAATAAAAAAATTGAATCCGCCTAATCCCCGCCTAGGCCCCGCCTGTGCCTAACTCCCGCCTAGCGCCTAGCGTTTTTTAAAACACTGCATAATAGTCCACAACAAAAAAGCCAAGTCATCAAAATCCAAAAATATTAAAATCTAACCCCGTGCGCTTTTCTTTTACTACGCGTACGCTTTTTTGCGCTTTGTATTCTAACCCCGTGCGCTTTTCTTTTTCTAAGCGTGCGCTTTTTTGCGCTTTGTATTCAACCGAAGCACAGAGGGTGCGCTTCGCTTTTGACTACCATGCATAAAAGTACAGGTTAAATTAAAATCCCACACCTGAAAGCCCCACCAGAAGCAGTTAATATAATGCGCCGAAGTGCACCCTCTGGTAGGCCTTGAATACACTGCAGAAAGGAATAAAAAAAGTGTGAACATCAAAGATTGAACAAGTGGAAATGGTAAGATGGTCAATAACAGTAGAACACAAATACAGAAGAAGCATCAGAGATCTCCAAGTAATTCTAGGACACGCATTGCTGCCATCAACTTAGATATATTCTCATACCTGAAATATCGCAGAGTGCTCCGAATCAGCAGGAAGAATTTTCACATTGTACTTTTGAGCAAGAGGAAGGACAAAAGGACCTCCTGCTATTAAAGTTTCTTTATTGGCCAAGCATATGTCCTTTCCAGCTTCTATTGCAGCCACCGTAGGCTAAAATAATTGAACATGCAAAACAAAGTTTAGGTGATTCATCGAAAATTATATGAAAGCTATTCATCTGTTCTAGAGCGAGCATCTTTTTTAAATATTTAACATGAAAAGGAATTTTCATAACAGAGTAAAATATAAGTTCATATTTAGAATAAATAATAGACAAAAAGCTAGAAACTTTACTTTTAAGCCAGCACAGCCAACTATTCCGGTCACTACACTGACAGCATCTGGATGGCGAGCAACCTGAAAATCGATCGAAGGCAATTAATATATAGAACTGGTTCATCAGCTAAACCATCTAAGTATGATTAGACAGTAGTTACCTCAACAACTCCTTGCTCCCCAGGAATAATCTCAGGCTTTTCATCTAGATCAGCCAAAGCCTCTTTAAGTTCATCAACTAGTGACTCGTTCCTAACAGCAACAAGCTGAGGTTTGAATGTTTTCACCTGCGCAAAGCAAAAATCCACAAGCACCAAGTCTCTGAGCTAGTTAGCTGAATTGAATATGACCAGATTTCATAATTTTCGCATACAAAAAAGTTCAAGTAGCAGCATTACATGATAAATTGAAAGGAAAACTATATCAAAACAGACTGGTTACCTGATCAGCAAGAAGCGTAACATTGGAACCAGCAGCAAGTGCAACGACTCTAAATTTATCTGGATTCTCAGCCACAATATCCAATGTCTGCAGAAAGTTAAAAAAAATCAGTATATAAAATGAACCATCTCATGCTTCCATACTTTCTTCTTTTAGGTTCAGAGTAATGAAAAGAAGAAACATACAATAACAAGAAAGGATAAGATATGAAAGAATTAAAACCTGAGTCCCTATAGAGCCAGTAGATCCAACGATTGAAATAGGCTTTGGACCATCGTAGCTCATCCGGCCAGGCTCTGGTAAAGCTGTTCCCGGCCAGGCAGGCGGCGGAGGCTGAGCCGAACAAACCACTTTCCTCGCAGCTGCGGATCCGAAATCCTTCCTCTTCAAACTCAATCCACCTAAATTTCATTAAGAAAAGCACCAGAGCTCACTCTCAAACTCCAATAGAAATGACGTAATCCATAGAAAGAGCACAATTTATTTTTCCCCTTTTTAACTTTCTGATAAGCCACATGAAAATAAAGGAATCAATTCAGTATTCAAACTTTTCCTCGATATCCCCTCCATATTGTGTTAAAGTCAACAGAAAACTCGGAGAAAAGGCAAAATGAAGATAGCCATAAATTGATATGAACTTTCTATCACTCAAGCAGTACATATTTTTAGAGCAACAAAAGAAAATCGAGTGTAAGAGAAGAGAAGAAAACCTGAAAGTTTGGGGAGGTGATAATTGGACTTAGCGGAATCCAAGAAAGAGAGAGCCTTGACCTCGGCGGGAGAAAGCAAATTAAGAGCCATGGATTCAAATGAGAAAAAAGCTTAAAATTCCCCAGAAAAACAAGGAATCATATATGAACGAATTGTGGCCATTGGCTATTCAATTTTGAGCCTTTTATAAATGGATATTATATTGTTCTCACGACGAATTAATTGAATTGACCCATGAATTTGGGGTGGCTTTTTGCACATAACGACAAAACTCCGATTAAATTTGTATATTCAACAATACTGTTCATTTTGACGTGGATTACTTAAAAAAATTTCACAATTTTAATATGTATTATTCAAGTTAACGAGACTCCGCTTAAAAACAATCTCAAATATTCATTCTTAACATTAACAACTATCTTTAATAAATTGCCAATTGTGCATTTCAATTCAATTTAACTTCCAAGCGATTTACTTAAGAGTACTCTATACTGTCTCTGAAAAATGATTAAAATGTTCTTACTTTTAAAAGATTTTCATATCAAACTTAGATTTTCGTAATCGGTTAAGCGTTTGCTGTTAACCCAACTAGGCATTTATAAAAAAAAAGGCCATCTAGGCAACTAGTAGATGACATTTGTCGCAAATGCTCCGCTATTAATCCATTTTTAATGGTTCAAGAACTCCTTACTACAAAATATTTTCTTACCAAGTGTGCCTTAGTTTCTCATACTTTTTTTGTACTAAATCAATCAAATTTTTTTTAATATGAGATAGCCCGTTCTTACTATTTATCCCATTTCATCAGCTGTCCTCTCTAATTTTAAGAATGTTCTTATAATTCTCGTTAACTTTCAAAATATGCATGAATTTATTTCTTAACATCGCGCATAGACCTATTCATCGAGCGGCCTGGGTCGAGATTTGTTAGAAAAATATGATGAATAATTCGAAATAAAGAGAAAAAAAAACAATAAAGGAAATATTAGTAACTTGAATTACATAATATATGAAAATCGTAGAATTGAAAATATTATAATAAATACCAAATATAAAGTAATGAAGTATTAAAATAAATTTTTTACTTGAAAAAGAGGATTCTGTTAAGGCCCGAATCGATTTCCTTAAGATAGATTTTGCCCTCTATGGTAAACTATTTCCCAGGAAACAACAACAGACGTTAATCGAACACAACCAAGTGTAATATACTATCACCAGAGGATGGATTACTGATAAACAAAAGAAAAATAAATTTGAAAAACTCTGCCTTTTTCTCTTGTATTTTCGTGTCTTCTATATCCACAAATCAATTAGAATTCAATTTATAGGCAAATTTAGGAGACAATGAACTAACAACTATAAATGCATTACTAATCAATTTCAAGTTCATTGACAAAATGAACATAAGACAAAAATTATATTAATTGGTTGATCCAATATCTTATCAACCAAAAAAAAATTCTTTTAATTTATCAACAATCCCCCACATAAAAGAAAATAAGAAATATGAAGACTTAATTTAGTGATAGCATAATACAATCAATATTTGCATAGGATATGTGGACTACAAGACTTGAACCTTCCCTTGTGAAAGTATATTTACTTTACTATCTGACTAATAGACGCGATGTCCTTGAACTGTTCTGACGTTTAGGTAAATGATGATATACCTCACACAAATACTAATTCTAACTCGGTTTTGGTTCTCATAGTTATGTTCGTATGGTCATGAACATCTCCTGGTTCTACAAGAGTTTACGATAACTAAGCCCTGTTAATTTCTTTTAAAGCGACCCAACTTCACTCTCACATAGGTGATCTCTTTTACTCAAACATTGATGCACAAAGAATCATTAAAAGCACTTTCATTGCTTACCCTTAACCCATTTTATCATTGTTTACATCATAGGAATGGACACGGGGTTACCCCCATAGTGACCTCACAAAGTCTATGCAATTAGGTTATCCCATTGAACCAAGATCTTGGGATCTCCAATCAACATGGTTGGGTTTTCCTTCACATAGCACCTTAAATATTCATGGGCTTTAGTCCCATTCCTTTAGATGTCTTTTCAACTTGATCTCTATTTAATCCTTTGGTTAGCGGATTTGCTAAGTTATCCTTTGATCCTACAAAATCAATAGAGATCACTCCTGTTGAGATCAGTTGTCTGACAGTATTATGTCACCGACGCATGTGTCTCGACTTACCGTTATATATCACATTTTGTGCTCTTTTAATCGCTGCTTGATTATCGCAATGTATACATATTGCAGGCACAGGCTTAGGCCATTCAGGAATATTCTCCAAGAAGTTTCGTAGCCATTCGGCTTCCTCTCCCGTTTTATCCAAGGCTACAAACTCAGCTTCCATTGTGGAACGAGTTATAATTGTTTGCTTTGAGGATTTCCATGAAACTACTCCTCCTCCTAGAGTGAATACATATCCACTTGTACCTTTAGAATTTTTAATGTCAGCTATCCAGCTGGCATCAGAATATGCTTCAAGTACAGCAGGTTCTCTCGTATAGTGCAGTCCATAATTACGAGTATATCATAAATACCTTAATATTCTCACAATAGCATTCCAATGGCAGTTACTAGGATTACTCGTAAATCTACTTAAACTGTTTACAATATAAGAGATGTCAGGCCTTGTACAACTTGTAAGGCACAGTAGACCGCCTATAACCCTTGCATATTCCACTTGGTCTATGCATTCACCTTTGTTCTTGGATAAATGTAGACTGACATCTAACGGTGTTTTGGCTATACCAAAGTCACCTTTGTTAAACTTGTCTAGTATCTTATCCACATAGTGTGATTATGTTAATATGAGACCGTAAGGTGAGCGTTTAACTTGGATTCCTAAAATAACATCCGCTTATCCCATATCTTTCATGTTAAATCTTGAATTTAACATATTCTTGGTACTTTTAATCATCTTCTCATTGCTTCCAACAATGAGTATGTCATCAACATACAAACATAGAATAACATATCCATCGTTTGTAGTTTAGACATATATACATTTATCACACTCGTTAATACGATATCCACTAGCCATCATGACATCATCAAATTTCTTATGCCATTGTTTTGGTGCTTGCTTTAAACCATATAAAGATTTCACCAACTTACATACTTTCTTTTCTTGACCT
>CATIWQ010366125.1:0-28994 GCA_949673415.1 Euphorbia schlechtendalii
TATTTCTCTTATATACAAGATTAATATATGATAATGAAAATGATGAAACACATTAACATGGTCGATTATTTCAAAGTTTGACTCAAGATTTAACAAGTTAATGACTCAAGATAGAATGTCCTTATATATATCCTATCCAAAGGAAGAAAGTAATAAGTACAATTAGTGCAACTAGTGTAATTAAGTTCAAGTGTCCTCTAAAGATCAGATCCAAAGTCATAAGGTGATTATGTACTAAATACTTCTCAAGGATGAAACATAAACACTGATGTAATAAGCAGTAATTGAAAACTTCGTACCTGACTGCTGTAATTGGTGACAATCCTGGATAAATTCATAATTCTTCCAAAGTCAATTAATAGAATATAACAACATTGGTCACACTGGCATCTGCATATGTTTCTAAAGAATACACAAACACATATGCCTAATAATCCAAGCTTTCGATATAAATGTTAGGTCCACTCCACTTGTTAAAATGTCATATTATTGTTAGCCATAAATCTAGATCAACTCTTAAAACAAACACAAACTTACATGATATTATATAAAAACATCCTAGAAGATAATATACATATTGGGTAAAAGACTCAAATTTCAAATGTTTTAGATATATTCATATACATGATATATTTACTTGACTTGAGTTGTCATATTTTGGATCAAATTACGGTGGATCAACTCAATCATCTCGCAGTCATCTCACGGTTTCCTAAAGAGAAGAAGGTGCGGAAGCAAGAAAGCCAAGAACTGGGGCAAAGGTCTCAGCCACTGTAGAGCCTGTCTACCATGCAGGGGCAAGAATAAAAGCAGCAGTTTGAGGCCCACTCGGTGTTCCTTTTCCATTTTCTTCCAATAGAACAACACCTAAGATTCTATTTTGGGATCATGAGGATTTCAACTAATAACAGATTTTGGAAGTTGCAGTTTGAATCTTATCTGCAATGGCCATGTAATCTAAAGGTTTTCAAGTAGGAGATTATTCATAACTAATTCTCTAAGCTAGACATGTACTTCTCTACTAACTTCTGCATGCAAATTGAAGAATTTGGCAACCTTGAAACACTTCATTAAATCTAATAGATAGGGAACCAGATTTTTCCTTTTTTTTCTCAGACAACAAACATAGAATAGAATTTTATTAAGAGAAAAAAATAATAGGAAATGTAATGTGTTCACCTTATAGGTACCAAAATATGGTCCAAAGACCAAGTATAACTTGACAATAGACTTGAATGAGAAAAATAAAGTAGATAGGTAAACTTAAACAACAGCAATAAAGACAATCACTCATCAAGAAGGAAATTAGAAAAACTAAACAATTTTCCTTTGATTAATATCAGTTTTTATATGAAACTCAACTAAAAAAGTACTCCTGGAAACGTTTTTTATAAATTATCAACTTAAACTAGATTATCAAGCAAAGCCCATACGAAATTGTACGTAATAATGTATATAACATATTTGTAAGCATAATTTTTGAAACTCAATCAAAATACAACACTAAATGAAGAAATCAAATACAAATAATATAATGTTCTATTCGGATTGATTGTTGCAAGTCCTTGTGCAAGAATTCACTAAATATCTATTCCCAATACCACAACCTTAGTTAGCATCTAGGAAATTCGAAAAAGTTAGAATCTTTTGCTTTAATCATAGTTTCAAAAGCACAAACACAAGTAGCACATGTACATGTATCTATAGAGCACTAAACATGCTCAAAAAGTTCAGAATACTTGATGGTTGTCGTCAAAGTGCTTATTATGCTATTGTTAAGTCGAATGTTTTCTGTTTTTGAGGGTCAATGATTAACTGTTATCAAGTTAAGCTAACGCATGGCTCCTTTTAAATGAGGAAGTCGGTTGACCATTTTCTATAATCAGTACTGTGGGAGACCCATGATTGATATCAATAGTATGGGCTAAAAAAGATTGGACTGTTGCTTCAATCCTAATTTATCAATTAGTCAATGCTAAAGAACCATATAGTTATTTAAGGGTAAAAGAGAAACGTGAAAGGAAAACCATCATGCTACTTGTGTTCACCTAATTTAATACCCACCTCTAAGATTAGTTGATCTCAACCTTCTTTTCTACGGAATCTGAATAGCGAAATCTACCAGCACCATCCATTAACTTAAAACATAAAAAGCTAAACTGCAGGAAGCAATTATGAATTCAAAGTACAGCCAAAGCAAAATAATATAATAATAAGTTTCAAATGGTCACCTGAGTACTACAAATGAATTATAAAAACAAAGTCGATTCTATTTAACGTTTTGGCATGATTACACATTGTTAATACAAATTAGATATGTTCGACTTCCCAAAAATATTTTCCAGAAAGAGAACTTGACTGAAAATTGCAGTCAACATCACCTTGTTACAGATAGAAAGCATGAAATATTGTATTTTTTTAATGTCCACAGAGAGTGCAGAGATGGGGGATGGGGTTCAGGTGAGGCTATTCTAAATGATTTCAACCACACAACTTCAGAGAGATAAAAGGATCCAAAGGGCGAGACTTCTAGTGGTTTAAGCAAGAGAAATTTAAAATGTTAGTGAATTCTTGTACCATATATTAGTCCCGCCTATTTCGACCCAGCAGCAACTAGAAATAAATTACAATGTTCATGCCCTTAACCAAGGGTTGAATACATTCTTTTATTGTTTTAGTTAAACTAAAAAAAGTCATTAGTGCAGAGAAAATTGACACCTAAAGTACTAGTTAAAATAGCTTGATTACAGAAAAATAGCTCGATTAGATAAGCAAAACTAAAAACAGAGTAGATTCCATGACTACAACGCATAAACATAGCAGGATTTAAGAATTTGCAACAATTTCAGTCACATACACGTTAGATTTAAACCAATTTGATATGAACAATAACAATTGGAAACCAATTTACCTTAGATTTTGGATTTAGGGTTATTGCTCAATTTGATTAAGGAGGAGATTAGTCACTAAAGAGATGAAGGGGAGAAACAACACTAAGAAGAAAGCACGAGTCTGAAGTGATTGACAGGAGTCTGGAAGATCGTTCACTCCGGTGAAGGATTGGACGAAAGAACGGTGGTAGTCACGGTGAAGAGGAAAGCAAGAAAGAAGATGGAGAAGAGAGTTAGGCTCGATAGGATTAGGGATTTTATTTCACAATATTAAAATATCTTAATTAATTTATTTTTAATTTATTTTTAATTTATTTTAATTTTTTTAATTTTATTACTGTAACGGAAATTCAGTTGCAATTTTTAATTCCCTTGCATCACAATTGCAACAGAAATTTATAATACTTGCAATTTCCATTGCTTATTTCCCTCCATCATTTCCTGCTCAGTTTTTTTTAACAGAATTTTCAAACACTTGCAAATTTCATTGCAAACATATTCAATATTTTAATTCTAATAAATCTGCAAGGGAATGCATTTTCCTTTGTAAATTCCGTTGCAAGCTATTGGATTTGCAACGGAAAAAATTCCACTACAAGCTTTCCTTTGCAAAATGCGAATTTTCTTGTAGTGATACAAAATCGAAGCCCATACAAATTATATGTTTAAATCTAAAATATCTATAACCATACATTTTCTAAGCTGAAAATATACAAATTAACACCGCCATCCTAAAACTATACAAATAGAAATATAGAAATTCACAACCATATAAACTATACAAATTCACAATAAACCATTTTATTAAACTCTAAATTCAAATTCCTATTAAACCTTTTAATTAAACCCAACCATACAAACCATACAAATTCAAAATAAACACTATACAGATTCAAAATCATTAACAGATCACTAAGTTTTATCAAACCCTAAATTTCACAGTTTTTCGTCCCTAGAAGAGATTTGGGTTATATGAACCCTAACATATATAATCCGACAATGGGATTATATTATCTCTAAATTTAATTCTCAACCCATATAAATCATACAATTTCGAAGTATTATGAACATCAATTTGTTTAAATAGATTACTTACCTTTGATTCGAAAATTCGATTGTTTGTTTTGCTGTTGCCGATGCTTGTTGTTAACGCTGCAGAGTCTTATGGTGATTTTGTCCTTCCGTTGAGTTTTTGATGGAGTAGAGATGTTGACGAAGCGTTGATCGAATTATCGAACTTGGAGTAGAACGACTCAATCCAGTGACTATAAAAATTATGACAAATACAAGACATGAAGCAAATTATACATCGATCAAATAAGGGAGTAGAATCTGACCTAGAAAATTGAGTGGCCTTGTTTCTATTCAGTTGCTACTTCTATCACATAGAAAAATCAAACTCGGAATGGACAAGAAGAAGAATTATGCAGAGGAGAAAGGAAGCGTTAAAATAGGAATATTTTGGTGTAGTTGAGTTCTATTAGGAATCGTCCGCTAATTGTGGATGGGAAGTTAATTAGTGGGAAGGGGTTTAATTTTAAAAAGAGATATTTTGTTAATTAATTTTTTCAGTTGAGATATTTTATTACTGGTACAGGTTCAATTTTGAAACAGATATCTCGTATAGAGTATTTATATAAAAAACCCCACATTTTAATCCATATGATGCATGAGTTGGACTATGATATCCGAAGTCCAGATATTATAAGAACTAAGACACATGGGCTCAGATATACAGTTGCTTCAGTGGCCCAAATATTGCCAGTCCAAAACGGTTACAAAACGACGCCGCGTCATTTACAATGTATATAAACTTGTTATACCGCCGGAGTCGGGGAAACTCAGTTCATTCTCAGTTTTTGTCACGGCGGAGCCATAAGCTTTCAACACTCCTTTACAGATCCACAAATTGGAGCAAAATCATTAATCCGTGTCCTCGCATACTTCATCAGAGTTCTCCTTTAGATGAGGCTTTTGCAGTTAGGCTTCTTAGTTGCTTTGATTTCTGGCCTCTCGGCGATCCTCATCTACATCGCAGGCGTCTCCAATTTCAGTATGTTTTTTTTTCTTTTGCTATGTAAGCTTTTTTTTTTTTTTTTTGCATTTTTACTGCTAATTGGTTCTGATTCTGATAAATCATGTAGATTCCATCCACCAGCTATCGCATGCTGATGTACAAGCGTTGGAATCTCTACAGATCAGTTTCCAGAAGTGCGTGGTAATTCTTTCGTCTCCTTTTCTTAGCTTTAATTCGGATTTCTTTTTCTAAAAAATGTAACTGAACCAATTTGATGCGTGTGCAATCAAATAGGTCTATCCTATATTTGATTGATTCACCTTCTTTTGTGTTAGCGCTTAATTGTTTTGGTTGGGACTTCAGCGTTAGTATATATGAGTTATGAGCTTGTGAGATCTAGACTACTTAAATTTCTAAGTGCACATTCCAGTATTGTTTGACTTGCTGCATTTGGTAATCGTGCAGAGTGCAAATGGATTGGGTTTACAAGCTGTTATGGGTGATGATTATTGCCAAGCCACTATAAAATTTCCTCCTGAAACTGTACCTAAATGGGTATGTTTGTTTTTGTTTCACATATTTAGCAATTTTGCATATATTTTTGAATTTAATTATTTAAATATATTTAGTCCTGCTATTCTTTTTATTGGCGTAACAGAGAGATCCTAATACTGGAGAGCTCGAACCACTGTCTTTTGAATTTAATCTCTGCGAAGCTGTGGCTACGTGGGAACAGGTAAGCTTGTTTTTTCTTTGTTTCCTTTACATGGATTGATATTTCGTATATATTTAACAGTATTGTAGAATTTCTGTAGTTAGAATAAGAAGGTGAATGCATATTTCATTTGGATGCAGTTTGTTAGCTATTTCTGTAGATTGTTACAGAGATAGGGTCTAGACACGAATCCATGACTTATGCCAGATGTTAAGGTGTACAAGTTTGTGTAACCCATTTGGTTCATTTCTCACATACTGACCACTGCATGCCATATTGTTTTCTCTATATATTTCTATTTAAGTAAGGGCTTCCAGTTTATATTGTTTCTTTGCAGATTTCTCATGCTTTACAATTGATTTATTATTCAGTGAGTTGATTGTCAGGTGCGGAACAGCACTACAATACTCACAAGGGAGTTTATAGATGCTTTACCAAATGGATGGGAAGACTATGCATGGCGTAGGATCAACAAAGGAATACAGCTGTACGTTATCATTGGAGAAAGTTTTTTTAATGAATTGAAGTTTTTTTAATGAATTGAAGAATAGTTCTTTCATTTTTACCCATTTTTTTTCTATTTTGACATGCATAATTGGACTTTGGAGGAGCTAATGACTATGAAAAGCTAGCCATAGTTTGATGTTCTTTACTTGTGTATTGCAGTAACAATTGTAAAAACAGAACTGTATGCATGGAGAAACTTTCACTAGTACTCCCTGAAACACCACCATATTTTCCTAAGCAATTTAACCGATGTGCTGTTATTGGTAATTCGGGAGATCTTTTAAAAACGAAGTTTGGGAAGGAAATAGATGCTTATGATGCTGTTGTTAGAGAAAATGGTGCCCCCATACAGGTTAAGCGCTATAATTGTTGCAATGGATCCAAGCCTTTTTTTGTTTTAACTCTTATTTTGTGGATGTTTAAGCCTTTTATTTTTTCATTTGTTGCAGAATTATACAGATTATGTAGGAAAGAAAAGTACATTTCGTCTCCTTAATAGAGGGTCTGCCAAAGCCCTTGACAAAGTCGTGGAATTAGATGGTATGTTTCAGCCCATTGTTTTCAAACTTGACTTACTACTATAATACTACTGATAGTTATGGATCCTACAGAAACAAGGAAGGAGGCCATAATAGTCAAAACAACAATACATGACATCATGAACAAAATGATTCGGGTTAGTTATGCTGACTTGTTGATTTTGTGGGTACTTTGCTTTTCCTGGTTATGGATGTTCAGGTTCTGACATTGTCATCTGGATTTGCCGAGACAGTTTTTTCCAGGAATTTTGGTAGTTCAGAATATATTCAATGACTAATCTGTCTAAGGCCATATGGATATTTAAATACATGTAAAATGTTACTTACTTCAAATCAGGCTTGAACAATTTTGTTGACATGAGTGGATTTTGGCCTATATGCTTGACATACCACTGCCAGCCGGTAGGTGGGCTTGACAGGTGTAAGTTTGGTTTATCACCAGGGCAGATCCAATACTAATTTGAATATTTGCTTCATCTTTTTCTGAAATTTATGCCGTAGGGTGTCATTAGTTACTTCAATTGTACTACCTCCCTTCTTTTTAGCATCCACTTTGAAAAATATGACTTTAGCATCCACTCTAATTTCTAAGTTCTATGATTTTGATTTGGTACCATCTTCTGTCTTTTGCAGGAAGTTCCTATAAACAATCCTGTGTATCTCATGCTAGGTGCATCATTTGGCTCCGCAGCTAAGGGAACTGGCCTTAAAGCTCTTGAATTTGCGCTTTCTATCTGTGAGTTTGTGGATATGTTTGGTTTCACTGTGGATCCTGGATATAAAGAATGGTATAATTTCCTATGATTGTCCTGTAAAGCATTATTTCACGCAACTTTAATGCATGATTTTGGAAAACGTTTTCATGTCTTTCAGGACTAGATATTTCTCTGAATCCCGAAAGGGTCACACTCCGCTGCATGGAAGGGCTTATTACCAGATGATGGAGTGCTTGGGTGTAAGTCTGCAAGACCTCTGATTCTATGCGTTTTTTTGGAGGAATTGAAACCTTTTAGGAAATACTTACCTAATAATTACGAGGATGAAAAAATTATAGCAATAATAAATTGAGTGTTTCAGATTGCTGAGACTAAAACTATGTTCTGTGCTACCTTTCGCTACTAAAATCTTACAAGACTATATGCATGCTGTCTGGGCCCCACTTCTCCCTTCAGAACAGGGTGAAAAGCATTGTATTAGTATTTGTATTCATTTCAAGGTGTTAATATGGTTTGTTCACTCTTTTTTTTCCTTTAGCTCATCAAAATCCATTCCCCAATGCGAGCTGATCCGGATCGTGTTGTGAAAGGGGTCCCAAGTCGGAGTACAATTAGAGCTGCCAGAGTTGCATCAGAGAAACTTCTAAGGTAGCATATCAGGCTTCCTATGCTTTTATGATTACCCTTCTAAAGTATTAATGAAACACATGAAATTTAGATTCATATACTCTTATAGCATGGTCTAGATGCATGTTTAGTGGCTTGGGTGTAATGTGGAAGATTTATGTAGCTATTGCCTATTGGCAATGATTGGAAAACTAATAATTTAAGCATTAAATATATTTCAGTTGTTAGTAGAAGCTCTCACAATCCAGGGAATCTTCTATTGAAGTCAGAATCACATACCAATAAATCTGCATAAACTGCCTTCAGCAGAAGACAAAAAAAATTGAAATACTATTAATAGATTGGAGATGAAGGAACTGCGTTTTTCTTACTGTAAATTATGAAACTAGTCAATTTCATTTATTTGCAGGAGGGTTGGAGCGGGATCCACAGATCCACTTGGCGCATGCTCTATCAAAAAGAAACAAAGGAAAAGGCAGACTGCAATTCCAAAACTCAGGAAAGCGGCAGTCGATCATCAAAAATACGTAAAAGGTACAACCATGTATCCTCTGGAACACAGCCCTGGGCATGGTATGCTTTGTACATTACCTTCAATTTGATACTCAACTTCACTGCATATTAGTCTTAGACTTAGTCAACCAATTCCTTTTATTAAAACTACTCTATTACAGAAAGAAGCTACTCATGGTGATTTTGGACTACACTGTATAGCTTTCTTTCCACACTTATTTTGTTCAAAACAATTTTGATTTAGTCCTATGGTCAAGAGGGAAGAGTGTCGATTATTTGTTCAGTTATATCGTTCTTCATTTTGTCAACAATGATTGGTCATTGATTCAACTGTTATCATTTGTTCAATTCATTGTAGTCCGAAAGTCCTTTTATATATCTTCTTTTTGCTGTGATTTTTACCTGCCTTTTAAGGGTGACGATTCGGGTTATCATATATGCAAGAAAAAACGATATTAATGGGACACGCATCAATCTGATTATCTTTGTAAATTGTATTTCCATGTCAAATAGTGTCTCTTACTAACAAAAACTACGTTACTTGAATATCAGCTTCAAACTATGTTTGCCTCATCTCGTCAATGGCTTTATCCTCTTAGCTCTTATTCTATTGATGTTTCCTTTTCTGAAGCAAGCAATTTAAATGTAGTTCAGTATGGTTTTGAAGTGAACAGAAATACGCATATTCTATGGCAATTAACTTTATTTAGTGGATTTCAATTTTTTTTGTCAATTTTGGTTTGTTTTAAAGTTCATTTCAATGTTATATGATAGTAAAGTCATGTTCTGTTAAAGATACGTTTATTTCGGGATAAATTTATAATTAAGTATAACTGAATCAAATTGATTACTTAAAGACAACCTGACCAAAATGCAGTGAACAGAGTAAGTTTTCAAAGTCCCAATTGTTGATTGTTTTTAAATCTTGTAATTTTCTTTTTAAGAGCATCTTTAATAGTTCGTGGATTCTAAGTTTAGGTGTCATGTGGAATAGAAATTCTTTTTGATAATGTGGTAATAGTTTTAAAAATAGACGATGTCTATTTGTAAGATAGGATTAGTAGATTGTTTATTTCATTTTAAATTGTATTTATTGTAGACAATGTCTTTTTGGTTGTCTACATCTAGACTATTTGGTTGTCTACACCTAGACAATTAAATAGAAATTATCTAAAATTTAAGATGACATATAGTGTCACATCATGGGCGGGTTAGACAAGCTACTTACAAATGTATTTTTAAATTGATTGTTTCCTTTTTACATGTCAAGATAATTTGTGGTTTACACATGTTATGCTCTAATATAAACATATTAAACATACTAGAGTGATTAACTTATTTTTACAATTGGCTTCATTGAAATCAGTGATGATCAATATACTAGCCAAAGAAAAAAACTTTATTTCTTTTCTAAATTAAGTTTGAGTTGAAAAACAGAGCAAACTCATTTCTCACTTTTACCAATAAAACTTTAGTCGCACCTATATCTTTTGGATTGTTATAATATTAAAATAATATTCCTCCGGTTTCTAATATTTAAACTTTTTACTTTGGTTACTAATAATTGTCACTTTAAAATATCAATGCATTTTGTAACAAGATTTTCGTAATTTACCCTTACATTAATTAGGAAAGAGATTAAATGTAAATTAACATGTAAGTTGGTAAGTAAGAGGAGATGGAATTTTATTATAAAGTAAAAGAGATAAATTAATCATTTTAATAGTGCATTAAATGTTTTATTGGTTTTGATGAAAAATCTAAAATGATAAATATAAGAAATCGGAGGGAGTTATTTTGTTATTACAAAAATAATTACCGTCTCCTTTTTAATAATTGTCATTTGAAAATTTTCAAAATTAGGATTTTAGTGTGTATTTGATTTATTTTACCCTTAGTTAATGTATGTTGAAAATGATGAGAAAATACAGTTTTAAATCAATTTTCAAATGAACGAAAATCGTAAGAGTATAATTATTTTTATTGTCTCTATTAAGGTGATATTGATATTGATAAATAATCTTAAAGTGACTAATATTTAAATATGAAGGTAGTATTGCCTATCCTTTATTACTATTAAAATAGTGCTAATATGAGACATGTTAACAACTACTACTCACTCCATGTACTAAATATTAACGTTTTAGAGGGATTTGATTTCTCTTTTTTATTATCATTTTGTATATCCAATGTGCTTTTTCTCTAAGTTTTCCATTCTTACCTCTATTAATTTGTTTAACTTTCAAGATAATGTTATATTCAATATCCAATAACAATATGATATGATTATAAGAATCAATATTTAAACACTAATAAATTATTTTTATTAAACATATTAATAAAGTTTTGAAAATAAAGTATGATATTTATGAAAGGGTAAATAAGTAAATCACCTCATTCGATTAATTGTTATCTTAAAATTTTGAATTGATTAAAATGATGATATTTAGTAGATGAAGGAAGTAGCATATCCTACCAAATAAAATTACCATAGAAGAAACATAATAATTCAAATCAATTATTGTGAGCAAATCCATGTGCACTTTCTTTGCCGTCACACCTATGATTGAAGGAGTAAAAGTTTGTTATATTCATTAACTTATCATTCTTATCCTTTTACGAAACCAATATGATTGGCAATTGCAAATTCACAAATTCATGAACAATGCGGAACTAAACAACGTCCCGACATGCGGACACGTGTCGAAAACCCAACAGCTAAATTTACACAGTTTTCCAGTTACCTCTTCGATTCTCACTCACTCTCTTTTTCTCTTTAAACCATCATCTAAACTGCTAATTCTCTCTTTCCCTCTTTTTGTTTGCTTCCTCTCAACTCTCCACTTTATACAAATTCATATAGTATTAATTACCCCTTTTACGAAAACCCTAGATTATAAAAATTCAATCTTTATCCCTTTTTCGTACATTGATTAGGTCGCAGTCTGGGGATCTGAAATTTTCTTGATGGCTGACTTGCAGCCACCGGATGGCCTTCTTAACGGCGGCGGAGTTGGTGCTGATAGGCTAGGCGTCGGACCAACTGTAGCTGCGTTGTCGGAAACCGTCGGAGTTAGTTCCAAGCGGCAGAGGCGGCCCAGTGTTCGATTAGGCGAAATCGGCGGCGGCGACCAGTTCTACGAAAACCATCATCGGAGGAGTAACAGTAACAAGCAATGGAAGCATAATCAATTTCTTCCAATCGACAGCAAAAAAGACCCTAGTAAAAGCTCAAAGACTCGAGCTTTAACAAATTTAACCACCATTGGGGGATTCGCGGAAACCCTAGGTGAGGATAAACAGGCGAAATTGGATTCCGTAGCAATCGGGAGCTGGAAAGTTAGGGATTTGAAAAAGAGGGCTTCCAATGCTACAACTAAGCGCGTCCGATCAAACTGGGTGTCCAAAATTGACGATTCAGGCGGTGTGGACAACAACATCAACATTGAAGGAGACGAGAAATACGAAGACATGGAAGACACTTACCACCGCGAATTCGATATGGAAAATTCAGAAAGCCCATTGAAGGAACAGAGTCCAATTCATTCCAATGAGAATTTGGGGGATGGGAATGAGAGAAATGACAGGGAAATGTATTACAACAGAAGGTCAATTAGGGTTAGAGGTAATCACAATCATCACCTTGATGGGGTTGAATTATCCGGGCCTTCAGAAACAGGCTATAGAAATGTAGGAGAAGATGGGGTTAGGATTTGGCTGAATAGCATAGGATTAGGAAGGTATGCGCCGGTTTTTGAAATCCATGAAGTAGATGACGAAGTTTTGCCAATGTTGACACTGGAGGATTTGAAAGATATGGGGATTAATGCAGTTGGGTCAAGAAGAAAGATGTTCTGTGCAATTCAAAAGCTTGGGAAAGGTTTTTCTTGACTTCATCTTTTTAACTGGTCTTTTTGTGGTTTTGGTTTCCAACTATGGATTGGATATTGCAAGAATGCATCATGTCTGAATCTAATTTGATTCATTTTGTCACTAATAGTAATAGTTTTTGAATTGAATAGGGTATTTTGAGCAGAATTTTCTTCTTGCACAATATGAATGCATTTTTTTGTTCTGTGCAATTGTCCTCTACTTGGTCTTGTGCTCATGAGATTTTGGATGTGATACTTGTCATTTTGGTGTGTTGATCGATTGGTCGTATGAAATGATTTGATAAGTTTAAGGAAAGAAGTATAATCCATTGAAAATAGAAGATAGAGTGGGTGAAGATAACTCTTTCATATGTTGGATTAATGTGAATGTGTAGTTTAATAATATATGCAGCAAATGTGGTGTATCTGATACAGTTTAATTCTGCTAGTTTACATTACAGATTGTGCCTTGTAGACTTTCAATGTGAATTTTAAAAGTGATAATTGCCGACTTAGAATTTCTCATGGTTCGTTCGTTAGGCCAAATGGCCAATTAACGTTAGCTTCGATGTTTCTTTCATTTTTTATTCGTTGTAGTGTTTGCTTTTCCATTTTCTGGTTTTGGAACTTATTTCACCATAAAATGGAACTAAATGAATTATAAGTTGAAAAGAACACGGTCTAACTTTGAATCGGGTGATTTGTATGTTGCAATATTATTTTAAGTGATCACATGAATCTTCTTTGAGGCAAAATCTTGTTCAAAATTTAGTCAAGTAGCACAAGTATAAAACTTGCTAAGATTTTAGAAAGTGTCATTGCAAGGCCAGATAGTTGATTGTGAGGAACATCCAAGTTGTTTAATCAATTTGTATTGTAATGTTAAAATTGTTGGTGATTGTCATAAAAGGGTTATTGTATCCATATCAGAAGTAGAATATAGTCGGTCAGGTGATTTTACTGGATAGTAGCAATTTAGGCTGGCAAAGCGGAATAAGCCACTGCAGATGCCTTTGACATTGCATACTTTTCTTTGAAGCAGTGGGGCAGCAATTTCAAAATGGCCTTGAAATAAACACAAATTTGGTGTTTGCTTTTTGTTTATTTGTTTGTATTGAGGAGTTGAATGGTGGGGTGGCAGTAAATGGAAGTTGATGTTATGTTTGATGGGGATTGAGTGATAGTGGATTTTTTCAGGGTTTTGAAAGGACGCCATTATTTTCCTTTTCTTTTATACATATATTTTCAATCCCAGAATTGAAAGATTTTTTGGGGTTTGATCATCTCTAATTAAATAACTAAAACTAGATCGTTAACTTATGATTACCTCTCTTTTTAGCAGTCCAATCATTTTTGCTCATTTTTCTCTCGATTTAAATTCACTCTAAAATAATAGTAATAATAATAATATATTATTAAACTAATATAAATGAAAAACTACTTTTAAAACTTATTCTTCAAAATGAAGAATCGCGTTGGTTGCTCTTGAATGAAATTTTAATTGTGGCAAGTTGCAACAATTCAGGTGGAAATTTACTAATCTATTATATAAAATATAATAAATTCAATTACTTTTAGCACATTATCACATGCACACTTTACTAGTAATGAAAACATTACATGTGACACCCTATCTCATCGAACTCATTCATGAATTAGTTGTTTTTGTTACTAACCTATTGAAGAATATGCACATTTACATATTTTTGCAAATCAACTAAACAATAAATATTACGAGGGAAACACATGTAGCTTGAAATTATATATACACGATTTTAATCTCACAGAATCTGACAGGGTTATGCTAATACACTCACAATTCATCCATAGAATAAGCAAAAATTGCTTAACATGTGAAAAAAGCAGACAAAGAAACAAAACTCAATCCAACTTCAACATGTTGTGCTGCTCCAGTTGCTGTTTCTGTGGTTCAGCTGGAAAGTATTTTATGCCCACAAGATCACCCACCCTACTTATTACCTGCCAATCAACATTCCCACTTATTTTCAACATTGCTTGCCTTCTATATTTCTCACATTCACAACCAAACCAATTGAGAAAATACAAACAAATGTCAGGAAACAGATATATATTCAGGTCAATTTTGCTTCCAAAGTTGGTACGTAGGATCAATTCAAGCTAGAATAAGACTAGGTATCAATTCGACTCTTCAAACTAGGCCACAAAGATAATTCACATGTGTAATTTGGATTAATTTGCTCCATTGTGCAGTTCTTAATACCCCCTAACTAATAGTCTTATACCAAATTAAGGCAAAATGCATCAACACTCCCCTCCTTAACCTGGCAACAAAAGTCAGACGCCACCTGAACTTTCAAAAGTTCCAGTCAACCCCCCCGAACTTGGCTAAAATGTATCAGTTTTCCCCCCTCGATGTCTCATGTCAACTTCTTGCTGGAGAGAAAAAAATCTGAAAATGGAATATCTGAAAAGTCAAACCAACCGGTTTTTACACGTGGCGTTGAGGGGGGCTAAGTGGTTCGCTTTTGTCAAGTTCGGGGGGGTATCTGGTCCTTTTAAAAATTAGGAGTGACATCCAACTTTTTTAGCCAAGTCAAGAGGGTAATAATGCATTTGATCCCAAATTAATTCTAAATGTCAGTTTCAAGTTCAAATTGATCATTTGCCAAAAAGGTACATATTAGCTCATATTTTGTACTTGAATGTTAGCTTCTATACACATTAAATTAGCGGAAGATCATTCCCTTCCCCAAATGGCATGCACAATTCTTACTGCTAGTATGATGGCCATTCACCAATGTGTTCAAATTATGAGAAAAAAGTTCAAAAAAATGCAGAATAACACATAAAATTACCCACTACAAATTCAGGGCTTCATATTTGTGTGCTCTAAGAGAATTCCTTACCTCTAAGGCTTTGAGAAGGTCTTCCTTGGTATGGGATGCCGATACACAAATACGTGCCCTAGCTAATAGAAGAGGGGTGGCTGGGAAAGCAACTGTAACCACTGCCACCTGTAATGCCAACAAGAGAATTTTCTAACTGGTAAGTAAGGCCATGATAAACATAAAACGGCCACAAAAAAAAGATACCATAATTAATAAACTCACATTTTGTTTCAAACACTCCCGAGAAAATGCAGGGATTTTAGCTGGATTATAAAGCATTATGGCCATCACAGGAGAGTCATTATCTCCAATGACCTCAAAACCCATCTTCTGTAGCTCTGACCTAAAAAAGTTGCTGTTCTCACGTATTCTGGCTAGCTTTTGAGCACCTGCAGTGACATCGAAGGTACTCAACTTAGGACCAGTTGAAAATCTAAAATCAAATCCAATAGATAAGAGTATTGCAAAAACTTCGGACTAAATGTCCTAATACCTCTACTGGAACCATCTTCACCAAGAATAACTTTCATAGCAGATATAATTTGTTGAGCAGCTGGAGGTGATATTGATGTTCCATATAGATGAGCTGGACAGGTGTACTTGAGATATTGTACAAGCTCCTAAAAAATTGAAATTTGAGATATTCTGTCATTTTACGTGCACATTTTGCCGCAACATTTAGGAAGAAGAGTAGAAAAAGAAAACTTGTCAAGCCCAATAACATCATTAACGGAAACGAGGCAAGTTCTAATTAGACAAACATTCCCACAGTAGTCATTTAGACTGCAAAAATAAAATAAAATAATGAACGTGAACACATAATTGAAGCAAGTGATCATCCAAATTGTCAACTTGCCACCTGCGTATGACCTGGTGGCTGGTATAATAATTATTTCCATGATATTCAGATTGCTGAATATTTAATCTATCAAAATGTGTACACGAAATAAACATACATATCGTAACCTATAAATAAATCAATTAAAGAATGTAGAGGCTCAAATGGTAGAAATGCATGTAATTCTCCTTTCACCTTTCTCGGTATCAATTTTATACACAATCAAGAAGATCTAAGAAAGGTTCATATGAACAAACCTTGGATCCAGCAATATAACCACCACAAGAGCCAAACGATTTTGTAAAAGTTCCCATCATAATATCAATGTCAGCCGTATCAACACCTAAGAGTTCACAAACACCTCTTCCTGTTTTCCCAACAGCTCCAATGCTGTGAGCCTCATCTAAGTAAACATATGCCTAAAAAAGACGAACATGATTTCTTTTATTAATGACATGAGCGAAGTTCGTTCAGAGAGCTTGTTTGTAGGTTGATAATATGTATTCTTCAACGCAATATAAATTTTTTGTGCCACGCAATATGTGTATATAAAAATAAATTGAAATTCCAAGCAAGCACAAAGTATCAATATAAGCATGAATTACCTTATATTTCTTGCATATTGCCACAATCTCTGGAAGATTGCAAAGTTCTCCTTCCATACTATATATCCCTTCAACAATGACCATTATCTTTTTCCAAGGTCGATGTGTCCTAGGTTGTCCCGCAGCAATCTGTTCACGTAGAACTTGCTCCAAGTGCGACGGTGCTAAAAGAAAGACAGAAAAATATACTGAATACTCACACAGCACGATAGCAGTAGAATATTCAAGAAACCCAATTTAGCAGTGTCAGAAAACTTACTATTATGTTGGAAAACTCGAATTGTTGCTCCTGAGCCTCGAGCACCATTGACAATAGAATTATGGTTCAATGAATCACTGATTATCAACCCCCCCTGAAATGTTGGTATAAGTAACTCATGTTCAACAGCATAATTAATGATACTGATAACAGGATTAGTGAGCGTACTTTCCCGATCAGGACAGGAAGGACGGCAGAATTTGTTGCATAACCCATACCGAACACTATTGCAGCTGGTTTTCCAACAAAGTTTGCAACACATTCCTCCAATTCAGTGTGGACTGCTGTTGTTCCTGATTAAAAGATTTCATAAATATCAGAGCAAAATAAGGAAAGAAACTTACTGCAGAATATTAATCATACCCCCATCAACACGAGTGCTACAAGTACTTGGAGAAAACTTATTCAATGACTCGATAGCACGTGGAGTGCAATATTCATCAGCTGCCGCAAAGCCAAGATAATTGTATGATCCCAAGTTAAGACACCTAGTTGTCTTTGTAGTTCGTCTGTGGAAGAAACAAGGTAACTATTAATCCACAAATCACTAACAAGCATGATAGGACTTCAAATTTCTAGAGCATATAACTGCACAAGTTAAAATTGCTTTCAAATGCCAAATAAAAACTTCCACATTTCAAGCCAGATGATTAGACTCACTTTAGTGTCTTATTATTGTCATTGGAGTAACGTTCAACCACATCAAACCAGGAATCGGGAGCACTTGATATGGGTCGTCCAAAACAGTCCTATACAGAGAAACGCAAGAAACATCAACTCTTAAACTAGTTGCAGAACACCATTGCACAAAGCACAGAAGCAACTGTTTTGTGCTATATCAATGCCACATATATAACCCCCATGGAAAACATATATAGAAAAAATAAACATACAAAAGACCAAAAATCTCAGTGATTGATCTCATTTAAATGGAATTTTGACTAATGCTTAGACTAATGATGATTACGTTTAGCACATACCTAAAAATATTTTGCATCGACCAAATAATTGTGAACCTTGTCATAGTTTTCAACTACAGCATTCCAATAAATATTCAGAATCAATCTAAAAATGAAACTTCCTACATAAAAAAGAACAACTAAAATCAAATAGAACTAACTGGTTGCTAATAGACGTTTTGCAAAATTGTGCCAACCGCTTCTCATGAATCAGTGACAGTTTCACAAATCAGGTCATCCTTTAGTACATCAGAGAATGAAAAACTCAAATAAAAGAAGGATTAAGAAAAAAAGAAACCTGAATTCGGAGATATAGTCGTCGAATATAGAAGTCTTCAAGCCCTAGACAAATCGGCGCATATCCCTAACATCGAGATAGCATAAACAGTTAGAGGATACCATTACTTACAAGATTAAGATGAAATGGAGGATAAAAAAAAGAGGAAAAAACCTGAAGATTGCTGGCATGCCACCAATCATAAATTTTCCTGAAAAAATCACGGAATTGGCCGAAAACGAAGAGTAATCCATAGCTGAAGTACGTAGTTAAAGCGGTCAGATACGGAATGGTAATCATAGCTGGATCCTGCTCCCGTTTTCTGAATCAAATTCAGATGCAGATAAAATTCTTAATAGATCCGGCGAGAAATATCGAATACGCCTGCCAATAATGGAAGATCAATGGCTGAGATTGATGAAAACCGAATCCCTTCCCTTCTTCTGGGATTTGATTATTCAAATTCGGCTCCTCAAACTCAGTTTTTGACGGTGAATTTTCGCCGTCCTAATTTTGAAAGGGCTGAAAGGTAGCAAAAATGGGCCTTCGTCTTCTCCAATTGATATCGACCCAGCAACAACTGTCATTTTTACTTTTCTAAAAGCCTGCGCCCTTTTCTTGTCCATTCATTTTATTTTTTTAGTTGATTTTTTTGGAATAAATCCCGAAAATTATCCCTGATTCCTCAAATATCATTTTTGTTTTAAATTTCTTGAAATTATCAATTTAGACCCACCCTTATCGGTTCATTTATGAGCAAAGACTTGAAGGGTTCGTTTGGTTGGCGGAATAGCTATTCTGCGAAATAGGAGAAAAACGAATACAAAAAGGAAATGTTTGCCTAGAGCCCGTCGTCGGAATAGAATAGCTATTCCTAGCTATCATATAACTCATGGAATAGCTATTCCTCCCAGGAATAGCTATTCCGTGAGTTGTATGATAGCTCGGAATAGCTATTCCATCCCAACAACCGGTCCTAGGCAAACACCCCACCTCTTTCCATTCGTTTTTCTCCTACTCCGCCAACCAAACGAGCCCGAAAAGTAGTATGCTGTAACTTCTAAGACAATCACACTTAGGCTTTGCTTGGATGGGGTGATATGAAAGGGAAGTAAAGGAAAGAAATCAAATTCCCTTGCTTGGGAAGAAGAATTTTAAAATTTGAACGGATCGAAGGGAGGCTCACTTCCGCTCACTTCCCTTCACTTTCCCCAATTACAGTTCCACGGAAATGGTAGAATTTGAGGGAAAGATAAGTTAATTTATAATTTTAACCTTATTTTTTTTAAGTTATTTTAAATTATAAAGGATGTTTAAGTAATTTTCATATCTATTTTATTTTAAGATTCCAATCCTTCCTCCCAAACACAATATTTCTCCATCCTTTATGTTTTCATTAAATACTCTCCATCACCTTCCTATCCTTTCACTTCCTTTCCTTTATAATTTCTCTAACACTTGCTCCCAAGCAAAGCCTTAAGGGAAATCGGATTTTCAAATGGAATTGAAGTCTCTTGTTTGATATCATATGACCTTACTAACAAATGTTAAAGATCATGGTTTTCAGAACCGGACCAGTCATCGAACCGGTGGAGATGGTGGTTCATGGATTTAAGGTTTCACCGGATTAAATCGGTGATCGAATATGATTTTCTAAATTTTATCAAATACTAATATTTTAAATAATTTAATATCAAACAAATAATATAACTTTCAATGTTTCAATAATTAATAATATTTAAAATGTTAATACTTCATGCGCAAAGTTTATTCTTCAAATAAAAAAACACAACGTAATAATCAATATAATTTGATAAAAAATGAAGGTTAAATTATTTTTGTATTCAATCAAATTTAATTCAAATAAGACCATATATTATAAATTAAATATAAAATTTAGTAAAAATCATGTTATATTATAATTAAACTTAGGTTTACTGATTACAAATGAAGATTTTCAATACATATATTTCATGAAAAAAAGTATTGTAAATTTAATATTCTTTTATAAACTAATAAATAAATATTACTTTGATTTTATAAATTTTTCATCAAATATCACAATACAATCTGAATTGAAAAATATTATTCAAATAAGATATGGTAAATTTATTTACACAATATACTAAATAAATAAAGTAAATACGCAATTTAAAATTAAATAAAAGTTTTATATTAATATGATAAAAGAAATACAATAAAAATATATATCAAATAAGTGTTGTTGTTGAGCGGTGCGCATAATGTTATATATTCACTATGCATAAATGTTATATCTACTATATATACGCATATAACAGATCATGTTTGTTTACTACATCTGTTATTTACATGTTATATATCAATTATATATCTGGAATGTAAAATGAGAAATTGAAAAAAAAAAATATAAGAATGAGAAATTGAAACTTAAAGAGACCTTTTTTATAATTTGATAAAAGTTTGGGTGAAATATATATATATATTGTAACTTGACTATTTAATGTGAAAAAACTCATTATATATTATGCAAATATTTTAGAAAATATAAAGTCTTTTTTTTTTATGGATTTTTCATGTTCCGTTACTTGTATGTGTTTTTGTTAGTTCCATTTCATATTTACATGGTTCATTAACATGTGTATATTATTTAAGCAAAGTGCTTGTAACGGATATTTTATGTACCCTTATTTATTCAAACTTCAACTACAACACAAGTTGTATTTATATATTTCTTTTGTTTTCATTTTAAATTTATTCTTAATACGAATGATTTCTTAACAATAAACAAATCTTATTTTGATGAATGTGGTCATATAACTTTTTCTAGTTAACGACTAATAACATAGTGGTTAAGGCATAATTTATCTCCTTTAGAAATTTCAGGTTCGAGTCATATTTGAGCAGGCCCGATTCTGATAAATTGAGGACCCTGGGTAAAATAATATAGAAATTATTAAAATGCTCGGTAAAAAATTATGATAAAAATTAATTGTTTTGTTGATATTAAGATTCGATCTCATAACCTCTTGTATCCATGATAAGTTTCTTACCAATTTATCTACCATTAATTATTGTTTAATTGTATATTTTTAACATTAACTACTAAAATTATTAAAAAAAATTATTTTTTGAGCCCCTTTCTACATGGGCCCTGGACGGTGGTACTTGTTTCCCACCCCAGGGCCGGCCCTGTATTTGAGGTGGGGTGAGTATTAAAAGAAAAGTGTTTTTAATTAGTTTATGAGTTCAAAGTAATCAATGGCTTAATACCTCCAAATTTCAAATAATGTGAAGGATAATCTCCACAATCACCCGCTGTTAGTTTATATATTCCTGATATATTAAAATAATAATCGAACACTATTCAAATAAACTGATAAATTAAGAAAAATGTAATTTAAAATCTCTAGTCTAAGAAATTTAAGATGTGAAAAGAACAAGTTAGAAAGTTGGCTTTCAAAAGAACATGTAATTTCGATAAAGGAAGGAATATAAATTGTTAATGCATGCTCAATAAAATTTATGCCAACCATGGTACTGTACACATGTGGATGTGCATATAAATGCTAAGTATGCAAATTACAATATCATATTAACTAGAATCAAACTATAAATCATCATTCAACACTAATATATATGAGTTGTCATTTTAGCATGCCTTAAAGAATCAAACATATTAAACGGCAACAAAATGCGAAAAATGTTGTAAGTAGAAAAGATAGTAGCCTAGCATGAAAGATGAGAGGCGGTTAGAATAGCCAAAGGTGACCGCCTATAAAACCCAAAATTCAAACCATAATCAAAGCTTCTTATTACAAAACTCAAATATGAAGGGTATAGGCAAGTCATCCTTGGCTATCAAACACAACTCTTCATATTCATACAAGGCCTCTCTTCCAATTCAATTCCTTATTCTACACTTGTCATATGATTTATTCAACAAACTATCACATATTTATACCTAAAAAAAGAAAACTAAAGAAACGAATGATATATCATAATATAAATTCCCATTTGCCACGTAATAAAATAATACTTTAATACCCGACATAGAATATATTCTGAGACTTAATGTTGATAATTTTTTTGGGCATGTGTTATATTTAGATATATACACTAATTATGCCGAACAGAACCAATTTTGGGATTTGTTGACGCTGTTAATTCTGAGGTACCAAAAGATTATCATTTGTGGCTATTTTAACGAGGTATTACATAGTTCCAAGCACTCGGGAGGGGGAGTTTCTAATGCGACACTTGAGTTTAGGAAATTTTATTAAGAATTGCGACTTATATGATAGTCCTCTGGACGGAAGAGAATACACGTTGTCAAATTGTTTAGCCTTCTCTCAGATTGATCTCTCTATGATTTCTAAAGATTTATTGGACTTGTGGCCTTCACTAAACTTGAGAACAGTAGATACGACACTTTCGAATCACTTTCCTATTGTTTTCTCGTCTCATCTTTTGCGACCACTGAGCCTAAGACTTTTCGATCCTTAAACTGCTGGTGGGAGAATTCGAAATTCTTGCCTTTTACTAGGGGGAAGTGGATTCGAATTTGTAGTAAATGGTCTACGAGAGATGTGGATTTTAAGTTGAGAAAATTGTGGGATTTTATTAGACCGTGGCATACAACTAATTTTGGGAGATTAGAAGCTAATATCAAATTATTGGAAGAAGGGGTGGTGGAACTCACATCTAGCTCGGTTAGTATGCCTATTGAGGGTGCTACGGGCTCGGATTTGTTTAGTGTGAGGACTGAGTTATTATCGAAGAGGCAGAGCTTTGAGAAGATTAGACATCAACAATCGAGGGTGACTTGGGCGCTTCAAGGGGATGACAATACTAGATTTTTCCATCAGGTGGCTTAGGCAAGGGCACGAAATAATCGCATCTCTCAACTCATGGTTAATGGGATGTTGATTAGTGATCAAAGTGGCATTGTAACATCTATTAGGGAGTTCTACACGGATTTGTTCGCGGCAAGGATGTAGATTCCATTTTCTCTATGGAATCTATGTTTTCGAGAGGTAACAGAGAGAGACAATGTGGGGCTGGTTGCGCCGTTCACGGAGGAGGAAGTATGGGCAGCAGTGGCGGCATGTAACGAAGGGAAGGCACCGGGGCCGAAAGGTTTCAATTTCTACTTCTACAAGTGATTTTGGAATGAGTTGAAACCGACTATTATGGAGTTGTTCGAAAAGCTTTATGCGACGGGTGTTTTGCCGAATTCTATCAAAAGATAGTTCACCGTTCTCATTCCAAATGTACCGAGTTCGTCGTTAATCGGTAATTATCGACCAATTTCTCTTATTTATGGAATTTACAAAATGGTTTCCAAGGTACTTGCTGCCCGCATTAAGCCAATCATTTCGCTCTTGATTTCGGAAAATCAATTCGAGTTTGTCAAGGGTAGAAGCATTCATGAATGCTCGTTCATCACATCGGAGGTACTACATTCTATTCATTCTAGTAGACCTTCATGTTTAGCTTTAAAACTTGATTTCAAGAAAGCTTATGATAGCATTTCATGGAAATTCATTGATGCGGTTTTACGACGAATGGGATTTAACGACAAATGGATCAAATGGTTGGCTAGTTGTGGAGAGGGCTCCTCGACATTGATTTTGATAAATGGGACTCCGAGTGACCCAATTCGACTTCAAAGGGGGTTAAGCAAGGGAACCCGATGTCTCCTTTTATTTTCGTGTTGGCCGTTGAGGGTTTGAAGCAATTATTTGATGAGGGAATTCGAAAGGGCCTGCGATCGGGATTTCAAATTGATGGGTCTACTAGCGACATTTCCTTACTTCAATTTACGGATGACATTTTATGCTTTATTCTGGTAATGAATCACTACTTCCAATCGTCCGTAGAATTCTCAGATGTTTCGAAGCGATCTTGGGCCTTAGTATTAATTTTCATAAGAGCTCTCTTTTGGGGGTGAATGTGAGTGATGCGGATTTGAATAGATTTGCAGGAATTTCGGGTTGTAAAGAAAAATTTTCAATCGTATACCTGGGGGCTCCTTTAAGCCTTAAACGAATCCCAATTTCAAGTTGGAACCCATTGATAGCAAAATTTCATGGAAAACTTCAAAGATGGTTGGGACACTGTTTGTCGTATTGTGGTAGAGTGGTCCTCATAAAATCCGTTCTAGCCCCCTTACCCATTTACTTGCTCTCACTCTAAAAGATGCCTTCTGTGGTGAATGGTAAACTTATTCAAATCATGAGAAACTTTCTTTGGAAATGTGAAGCGTCGGGAAGGGAATTATGCAAAGTAAATAGGGAAACGATCTCCTTGCCATGGTGCGAGGGTGTGCTCTTTATAAACGATTTTAAGTTGGTAAATTGTAGCCTTCTTTTGAAATGGATTTAGAAGCTTCGGGTGGGTGGAAATGAGAGGTTATGGTATGATATTTGTGTGAAAAGGTATGGATTTTTGTCGTGGACTGATTTTGGTAACTTGGATGTGATGCGTCTCTCGCACATATGCGAAGGCATCATGGCTTGTTGTGTGTCTAATGATAAGTTGTGGTCCGTTTTCAAATCAAATGTTAAGGTGGTAGTGGGGAATGGCTTAGAGAGTTCTTTTTAGCATGACAATTGGACCGCGGATGTCCCCCTAGCTGAGTTATTTTCGGATGTATATTCGTTGTGCAATCGGAAAAAGTGCCTTGTAGCAGAGGGATGTTTAACGTTGTTTGGGTCAGCCCCCTTTTCAAGGCCTTTTTGGAAGCATAACCTTAGGATTTCGAGTCGTAATTGTTGTATGCAAATTCGAGAGTGGATCGGTTAATCAAATCAACGATTTTTGCAAGGGGGTGTTGCTGTTTCAGCTGAGCTGCTACGCAGATTGAGCAACGGGGCTGATGATGTGTTTTTATGGGGAGGTGGTGGTTCCACAGAGTTTTCGGCGGGAAGCTTTGTTTTGTGTGTCTACAGATCAAGGAATCATAGATTCGGGGCTGATTTTGATATTATATAGCGTTCGAGATTAATTCCAAAAATTAAATTCTTTGGTTGGTTAGTTTTTCACAAAAGACTACCATCAAAGATTTTCTTACTACGGAGAGGATGTATAGATGAAGCGAAATGTCCGTTTTGTGATGAATTGGAATCCATGGACCATGCTCTTTTCCATTGTTCGAGTGCCTAGAGTGTTTGATGCGATTTATTCCGCCTTCTTGGTCTTGTGGTGATAATCCCGGAATCGGGATATAAATTTCATGATAGCTTGGCGGTCTCTCTTTCGAGGGGGACTATTCGAGAGTTTTTTTACGTCACTGTGGTTTTTCATAGCTTGGAACATTTGGAGACGACGAAACAAAAAGATATTCGAGGATGACCGAAGGACGAAGACTTGCTTTTAGCAAGTTATTATCATTGTCGCTTTTTATTTTCATGCAATAGAATTATGCTTTTGTTTGATACGAGGGATGTTGTCGCTTATCCAAACAATTTACTTGAATGTACATAACTTTGTTCTCCTTTGTAGAACGTTGTAAATTGATTTTTAATGAAAAGAGGGATTGGTATTTTGTAGGCAAGCGTCTCGCATCAACCTAGTTGGGATGAGCGCCCTGAAACTATCACTCATTCTAACATTTTTCCGATGGAGGGACACAATGTTCACCCAGAGATTTTTTTAAAAAAAATGCATCTCAATTAAATTTAATAGTAGTCGAAAATTCAAAGTTCAACCAACAAGGAAAGAAGTGAAAATGAATCTATACACGTCACAACTTGCATTGAATTTATTTGTTTATTTTGACTTCTCATTATTTCAATGTTCTGTGAGAACATCACATTCAATCTAAAATCTTGAGTGGTTTGAATTTCGACGAGTGCTTTTCAATCATATATCATTCATTTATCTCCGTAGATGTTTATATCAGATTCAAACTCCACGGTACTCCCGACAATCTTCACTCTAGTAAGAGTTTCAGTTTAAGTCATAATTAAAAAAATATTCAAACCAGTTAATTATTGGTTGTATAAGATACTATTGTCAAAATCAATTCAAAAAAACTTGTAATGGTTGCGAGTCCTTCCAAATTATAAGTTTCTAATGTGAAATACTTGTTCTACGCCTCAAACAATATGTCATTTATGTAGAATTTTAACTTTGCTCTTGTGGAAAGACTAAAGGTTAATTAAAATTCTATTCACTATAATGTTTTTGGTTTGTTGTTTTACTTATGATTACTGTATCGAAATACATTTTTTACATATTAACTTAGTATGTGATACTTCCTTAGAAATTAAATTCAAAAAGTGTAGGGTTGTAGATTCGATCCTTACAATCTATAAAATTAACATGAAAAAATGCTCTTTAGAGTTCTCTCAACGCAATTATTTCAACTTAGAAAAGTGTAATACAGAAATAGTTTGCAATTATTGTAAAAAAGGAATTAAAAATATATTATAAAATACTTGATCTTGGTACTTAAATTTGATTAAAAATCGAAATTGGTCAAAATTTACAGCTTCAAAGTTCAAAGATGTTAAAGAATCTCAACTTTTTTTTCTTTGAGTTTCAACACCTAATTTGCTCCCCTAAATAATATATTAGAGTTTTCTCTTTTCTCCAATAATGCGGTGTGCTGTTATATTTTTATATGTTACCATTCTATTGGCTCGACCAACTACATAACAATATCCTAGTGACACGTCTGGAATAAAATAATATTTTTCCCACACACATACTGTTATATATATATATATATATATATATATATAAAGGCATGACTAGACAAGATTTATAAGCACATACTGTAATAACAATATACGATGATTCGATACAAGAGGAAGCTAAGAAACTCATAAGTATAACGGATATAGACATGAACGATAAATAGAGGGTTATTCTATTGCGTTCTAGAGTTCTTCTTAGAATCAAAAGACTTACATCAGATAAAAATAGGGATCATGACCCAAGGTTATGGACTAATAAACAGAAATAATCTCGTCATAACTACTAGATTAGTTGGTAAGTCAATTAATTCTACTAATATAAAATATAAATGTAAGGTGGAAGATATAATACAAGCCTTAGCTTCAAAAGGCATTAGATTTATAAAACCAACAAAATTTTCAGCCGAGACTTATGCTGGAATAGAATGGAATATAACTAGACTATTTAAAGAAAATCAAATAAAGCTTATACCGGAAGAAAGTCAAATTTTTAAAGATAATACTGGTAGAATTAGTATTAGATTTAATAATTATAGAAACCAAACAGAATATTTAGAAACAGATACTCAGAATAATAGTTCATGGGCTATTAATGAACAAAATATAGACTTAGTAGATATAAAAATAGAACCTACAAAAACTATATTTTATGACTTATATAATAAAAAATACTTCCAAACTAGAGAAAATTATAATAAGATTGTTATACAATGTATAAATCAATCAATTGAGGAAAGACAAATCTGGATTAAGAAAGCAAATGAGAATAAAAGACCTCAAGAAATAATAGATATTTTTGAAAAAAGAATATACTTAGAAGAAATTATAAAGGTATTAGAATCAGAAGAAATCGAGACATCAAGTAATTATACCAGAAATTTAATGGATACAGAAGAATTGGAAGAATTCCTTAATAATATATCTCAAGAATTAGTAGATGGAATTGGATCATCAGGTACTAAGATTGAAACTCCATTAGAACCACCAAAGCGTGAGCCTACACAAATACATTACACTAGAGGAAATATACCACCAAGACAATATACAGAATACCAAAATAATAATGAGAAATACAGTTCTAAAGGAAATAGATTTCCTATAGGAATATATAAAGAAGAAAGCCTATTGCAATTAGAAAAATACTCGCCTCAAATTTGGCCAGAAGTCATGCAGCAATGGAAAAGTATAACTATTAAGAATTACTCAGAAAAGAATTTTAATCATACTCCAGAACAAATGTATAGTTTTCTAGAAACTACATTAGGGAATACAGCTAAGAGAACGTGGGATGATTTTAAAATCAATTTTCCACAAGAATATAATAAGCTTATAAATGTAGGAAATAATCCCTAGAATTTTTGTTATACTATAAGTAATCTCTTGACTACAACAGACCCCAATATTGGATCAATTATACAGCAAAAAGAAGCAGTAAGAAATTTAGAATAATTAAAGCTTAATGACTAGAAATATATAGTGTCATTTTTGAATGACTATATACATTTCACAGCCAAAAATCAAAGTACTTATAATAAAGAATTTATGAAGAAATTACTTCTTAAACTACCAAGGCCATTAGGTCAGGAAATTCAAGTAGGAAATAAATTTATAGAAAAAGAAAATAATTATATTTTAAATATAACTACTTTAACATACCAAATAATGAAACATTTAGAAAAGAAGTGTACAGAAATAAGTATACAAAGACAAATGAAAAATAATTATGGTTTTTGCAATAATATTTATAAGCCCCAACAATACGAACAGGAGACTTGCATTTCTTGCAATAAAAAACCAAAGAATAAGAATTATAAATATCATAAAACAGAAAAACCATATAATAAAGTAAGAAAATCATACTACGTTAGAAATTCTAAAACTAATGCTAGAAAACCATTTTTAAACTCTAAGAGACATGTTAGAAGGTTTAATGAAAGAAGACAATACAAGGATACTATTACATGTTATGCATGTGGAAAGATATGTCATTTATCTACTAAATGTCCTAATAACCATAATATATATACTAGAGAGTCAAGACTAGTAGAAAATATTAACTTAGACCTACTAACAATAACTGAAGAAGTTAGTGATACAGAGACTAT
>CATIWQ010366135.1:0-79548 GCA_949673415.1 Euphorbia schlechtendalii
GTATGTATGTATGTATGTATGTGTGTGTGTGTGTGTGTGTGTGTGTGTGTGTGTGTGTGTGTGTGTGTATGTGTGTGTGTGTGTGTGTGTATATGTGTGTATGTGTGTATGTGTGTATGTATGTGTGTGTGTATGTGTATGTGTGTGTGTATGTATGTATGTATGTATGTGTGTATGTGTGTATGTGTGTATGTATGTATGTATGTATGTGTGTGTGTATGTATGTATGTGTGTATGTATGTATGTGTGTATGTATGTGTGTCTGTATGTATATAATGTATGGAGTGAATGTATGTATATAACGTATGGAGTGAAAACTGAAACTTAAAATTGGTTGCAAAAAGCAAAAGATTAATTGGAGGGTATTTTTATAAATAAATTTCAAACCTTGCATTTTTTACAATTTCCTAAAATAAGAATATATATTGTTCGTTTTCTAATAATAAGAACAACACATATTAATACTATATCATCATTACAAGCCTAACATATTAGAAAAGTAAGATATATTAAATCAACGGCTATTCAATAAATACCACAAAGAAAATCGAGAGCTAATCTTAAGAGAGTAGTAGAGAACATTATGAACCTAACATAACTACCAACAAAACACATAAGCTAGCAATATTCATCCTTGAAGATCTAAACAAGTACAACACAACCAAAAACTCTTGTTGACATATATTACATATAAAAAGATGAGTGAATAAGAGAGAAAATCTATAGATTTGCGCAAAAATAACCCGCTCGAGCAAAGATAAACCGCTTGTACTTTGGATTATGGTGTAAAGATCAAGAAAATTTGGAAGATCTTCGATTGAAATGTGTAGATTTGAACTTAAGAGCTCCAAAATAAAATCAATAGAGAGAAGAATGTAGCCAAGAGATGTGAACTTTTTTATAGAGAGAAACGTAATTATATATAATCTTTTCAAAATTTTATATATTTGGTAGTATTTATATTGAAAAAAAATTATGAAATTTGAAATAGATATGTTTCATTCAACATGTCAATGGTGATTGCTATAACTCATCGCTCAATATATTAGGGTGTTATTTAAGAGATTTCAAATTTAGTGTTTTATAATACTTTTTTGTCCATTCATCACCCCCGCACATGTGCGGATATTTGTAGGGGATTATCATCCCCACCAATAAATTGCACATAATTGCAATGTACTTTCATATTTACTGACATTTGTGCTCCACATTACCCCATTCCTCGATAAATTATTGTCATGAAAAATTGAATGTTATTCCATTTTAAAACATAAATTGATAAAAAAATTGTTTGTTATTCAGAATTTAAGCACTGAAAATAAAATTGTATGGTTAGTGAAATTTTAATTGATAATGCGCGTGTGTATTTGTGTTCTCTTATTTCTTCGACATTTATTCGAAAGCATGTGGGATCCCTACGTTGTAGTGATGGTTCCGCTCAACCTCACCCACATTTTTCACTGGAGATAAAATTTCTCATACCATAGCCAATGTGTATGAAAATTTTGGTTATTTTCAACACTCGTAGGTTCGGATCCGACATTTATCCGGTATTTTCCGCTCTATTAACATTCACATGATTTCTTCCAAAACCTCTTAATTATCCCAATCAAGAGTTGCATTTCTTATATATTGAAATCTCATCAAAACCCCCTTCCAAATTCTTTAATGATATAATGACATCGTAGCTTTGGGTTAAGGAAACATTAAGACCAGGGATGTGCCAAGACTAAATATGGGGTGTGGTTCTTCTGGTTGGTAACTGTCAATAGGCATATGTAAATTCCAATAAAAGGTGGATTAAAAGTTAGATTGGATTTATGCATTTAAATATTTAAAATTGTTCTACCGATATAGAAAAAATAAATAAAAGAAAATAATTAAATTACCAATAGTGCCGAAGCTAGAATTTGTCTACTAAGATAGTGGAAACTTGCTAAGAAAAATTCGACTAACAAACAATCTCTACCCACAAAAATAATTTATGATCAATTTAAGATTTAAATAGTAGTAATTAATTAAGCAAACACAATAATATGACAATCATGAATATTTAATTGTTCCCATTTATATGCATGCAAGAAGCCTAATCATAAAAGGTTAACGCCTAGTTATGGTGATTACAACGTAAAATACTTAAGAAGTTCTTTTCATCCCTAAATATCTTATATATAATATATATTGCTGTCTTTTCGGTTAGACAATCATCCTATTTACTCACATATACAAACTAAGCACAAATGACAATGATTATAAACAAATAAACTTACACTTGAACATGATAGAACACAATAAACATATATAGGCTTAATGCATCAAAAGATGCTCCAACTTGTCCCAATAAACCTCGTGCCCCCTGAACTTTGAAAACGGTTACAGAGCTACCTCAACTTTGAAAAAGTGCACCTTTGCACTCCCTCTATCATTCTAAACCACTCTCAGCCTAGGAGGTGTGTCACACTATATACCACGTGTCAAGTTTGAAAAGTCAAACCAATCATCACTTGATACGTGGCATTTATCAATTAAAAATAAATATAAAGCAGTGGAAAAATATCAATCAAGTCCCTCATAATTTTTCCTTTTCATTTTTACCATCTTCTACAATAAACAATATACAAAAAAATTCATCAAATCTTTGTTTCAATCTTCCAATCATACAAGTTCAACACCTTCAAATTCAACACATCCAAATTCAACATCTCAAATTTAATTTTTAAGAACGATTTCGGGAATCTAATATTACCAAACATCATCATCTTTAGATATGTATTTCTTTTCTCATGCTTCCTTATAAAATTTGTGATTTCCAAGGAAAATTCATGAATTTTCCGGGAAAATTAATTAATTTCCCCGAAAATCACTATTTTTCCCTTATACAAACTAAAATAGATTGGGTGAAACAAAATTATAAATTGGTAAGTATAAGAGATAAGAGTATCGTAGAGATAGATGAACACAATAAAGTAGAAAAATAGAGGATTAAGAAAGGAAGAAACATATTGGAAAGAGTTAGGATAGGAGTAGCGAAGACAAACAAGAAATAGAGAGATTGAGAAAGATAATTTTTATTTTCTTTTTCAATTTTTTAAAATTTTTTTGAATTAATTATAGTTAATTACTTGCTAAAAAATTCAACACAGGCCATGTAGGATGTCACATAAGATTGAGGGATTCCAACTTCGCACTTTTTTGAAGTTGAGGTAGTAGCGAGGATATTTTCAAAGTTCAAGGGGGCACGAGGTTTTTTAAGATAAGTTGAAGCACCTTTTGGTGCATTAAGCCATAAATATACTAACTTATAACTTAACTAAACACATAGCATGCAAAGGAACCAATCAAAGAGGCATGAAGTATAGATACTGAAATGAAATAAATGAGATATAAGCGAATAGAATATTTAAGAACTTTAACTTTCAAACAGTATTCTATTGAAGTTTTTCAAACTTGCTACCGTGACTAGTTTTACTCACTTTCAATCAACTATTTGCATGGATTGTCTCTTTTGTAAAGCATTGAATTCTCATAAAAAGAAGATAACAATGAAGAACAATGATTTTATTGATAAGTGTTTTGCAAGTACACTACAATAATAAACTCTAAAAAAATAAGCGAAAATCTACAAAGAGAATAAATTAGCTCGAGTTTACATATATTCTATTGAAGAACAAAAGATGTATTCGCTTATATTTTTGAGAATAATCTCTTTATGATTGTATATGTTTTATGACCGCAATTCACCTTACGTAGGGGTGAAAAGTTGTGTTGATTCACTCCTTAATGTTTTGTGAAATGTGTCTTTTCAGTTGGTAGTTATAGCAGTTTCAACGGTTGAAAAATCAGTTGAGAAGAAACTTATCTGCAGACATATTTTAATGTGTCACGATCGTTACTTAGTTCTCCAAAATATTCGGTTTCTCATCTTGCAATATCACAAGCGCGAGCCTAGGTTGTGAGCAAAAACAAGTGTACCTTTTGAATTTCTTTTCTAGACTTAGCCACTTCGAGCTTTATTCAAATCACAAATATTTGCCTCCAATTTTCATATATTTGCATCATTTTCCACATTTTTTGCATTAAATTTCAATTCCAAGTAATTTGCCTCTCCATTTCACCTAAAACCTGCAATTGCACAAAAAAATAACTACATACCACATGAAATATTTTTAATGAAAGTAAAATCACTAAGAAAATATGTACTAGAATAAGTGTTATTTTGACAGTTATCATACCTCCACACTTAACTTTTACCTATTTTCAAGGTAATAACAACAATGAAGTAGATATTCTTTAATTTTATGGTCCATACGTAACAAAGACATTCAATAAGCACTTATATTCTCACATGCATTAAGAAGGAGTAGAATTCAGAGAAACTTACACAAGTAGGCAATGTAAAATATAATCAAATGTGTAGCTTATGTCATCTTGGAAGGTTACTAAGTCATGTCACCATTGTAAATATCCTTGCTTGCTCAAATATGCCACTTATTCTCAAGTATAACATCAAATATTAAGGACAAAGAAAAGCTCACTCTCAATATTGATCTCAATGCATTCTTAGGTAACCTATTGTCTAAACACTCTAGTGGTTGCATTTAATGCTCCATACCACTCTCAAATATATTATGGCAACATAGTATGTATACTTTGTATCTATTTTCTTCTAAATTGATAGTATTTTATGCTCCATGTCACTTCATATGCACCAATTTTTCATTCTTTTCCGATTGCATATATTTTTTCTGCACCAATTATCTTGTGTGTGCACCCATTTTACGTACAATGCATAATCTTTTATCTCTTATGAATGGTTGTAGTTTCTACTCTGTAACATTCCTTACCTTTTGCATAGCTCTTTGTCTATCCTCTCATTTTTCACTCAATACCCTCATTCTTTATTGGTCAATACCTTAAGTATTATGGCTGTAGTTCTATCATACCCGAGAATACTTGATACTTATAGGATGTACAATAAACCACAAGTAAAACAAAAAGCATATCCATACAATTTTAGACATACTCACTTAGAAATTATCCAATGACAACAAAAGAATATACAAAACATACCTTAGCACTTGTGTTGCACAACAAACTTTAGCATATACTTACTTAAATTGTGCCAAAAACTTGTTCCTAAGAACTTGGTATTCTTGGTCGAAAATTTCGAAAAATTTTGTTTAAGACAAATTCGTCTCTCATAAATTTCTCTCAAATGCTTGAATACCGACTTATACATGTCTTCATCTTATACAACAAATTAGTTACTTGAATAAAAAACTTCAGTTATACCTTATAACAGGATTAAGTAAGGTATGGTCAAACACTTACTAGAATACTTGTTCTTCATTTCATGATTTTTTTAGTTCACAACATATAACACAATCTTATTTTTCATTTAACTTTATTTAACATTTTTTAAGATGAAAAGAAAAATAAAACACGATACAAAAAATAAAAAATTATTTTCTCCCCCCATACTAAAAGTACACAATGTCCCCATTGTGTCGAGTCACACTAAACTAGACATAAAAAGAGAAAATAAGACTAATCCAAAAAATTCAAAAATAAAGAAAAATTTGAAACATATTCCTAAAGCGTGTAATTAAGGAAATTTAACGAAGTTATGAAATTATCCAAACGAGAATTAAGATTCTTCATTTATATTTCGATGTCATAGACGATGGTAGTGAGATCGATAATCTTTCCATGAAGAGAATCTAAATCAGATTGAAGAATTTCTAGTCATTTTGCGATTTCATCACTAGTATAACATTCTCTTTCTTCCCTAGTTCAATTATAATGTATCCCTCTTCATCCTTGGGATCATTACTTCTATGATTCCAAGTTTTCCAATCATAAAGGACTTTACCTTTATCTACAAACTTGAATAAGAAGCTTGCTTCGTAAAGCACTTCCATATATAGTGGCGGAATCTTGTCTTCTAATGTGAATACTTATGAAGTGAAAGGTATTCGAGAAACTTGAATAAAAATATTAAAGATGGTTTTACAACAATATTCCAATGCTTCAATGTTTTTTGCAGCCTCTATCAAAACATTCATCATGAAACCCTATATAACAACTACATCTTTATACATTATGCTTTCCATAATAAAAAAATCATATGGTATAGCGTCCGTCCTTCCAAACAAAGCAAAGCTTAATTAAAAGTGAAGATACAATCACTCTGGATCTTTAATTCAAGTATTAAGGGCAGATTTCTGTGAAAAATAGGAAAATCGATCAACGTCTTCCACATAAGATTCGGATTCTAGTTATCTAGTTTCCTCACAAATATCTCTTCTAGAAATCCTGAATACATATTAAGAATTTTGTGTTTAGGAGTGTGCAACTGACCCTTTCTACGGAACAATATACAATTTTTACGATCATGAACCCATTTCAGTCTAATTCATTTCCTTGTATGCTTCCTCACTATTTCCTTGAACGATGTTCCCATAGACCACCATGAGAAATTGCATCACATACTCTTAGTCGTTGATGCGTGAGATTAATTGGTTAATCAGCAAGATTAAACCGTTGAAAGATTTTATTGCTAGGTATTGAAATTCTCTTAATTCCGTTTTGGCGAGATAAGGCTCGAACTGCTACGTGGAATCCATTCCTTGGCTAAGCATCTTGACGTTTGCAGTGTGGCGTGTTCACTATGGAACGCGACAATAATGTCTGTTGAATCTTTGGACTTTATTGTAGATAGGCTGACATTTTTGTACTAACATCTTTTCTTTATTAGGACCACTTGAATGTCCCTTTTTGATTTAAACGCAACATCATCTTTGAAATCTGCAAAGAATCAAAATAACGAATATTCTGTCCTTACAAAGAGCTAAAAATATATAATGTTATAATAAATAACTTTATAAAAACTCAACAAAATATAGTACATGTGGAAGCTGAGTTATCTCGTTTCTCACTGTGCTGAGTTACTAACTCAGGAGTCGGTATTCAACATAATTATCCTAAGTGTGATTAGGTCAGCATATAGTTTAAACTAAACTTAGCCGGTCTTGATTTACCTGAATAAAATGTTGACTACATATTGATTTATAGATCGTTTTTCTTCATGTTTAACTTGCCAAAAACTTTAATTCAGTGATTGTTGAGCAATCTTTAAGCTGAATCCAACATAATTGAATTAAAATAAATTTATTTCATTTTAAGTTTAAAAATTATGTAACATGAATAGAAGTGAACAAAACTAAATGTAATAATTCATCCAAATATATTATGCTTTATTATTATATAAAGAATACAAAATTTACTTCACCACAAACAAAATAATAGTAAAAAACACTTTTTATTATTTAGAGATTGGTTAAAATTTTTAAATGTTAATAATAAATTTTGGAAGATTCTTGATAAATCTTATTTATTAATTCAATTTTAAGGAAATGTAATTTAGTTTAACTTTGTTATTTTATAAAACACAAGCCAATTTATATACAATCATCATATATTATACCATAAATGATCAATCCAACTGTTATTATAGATAAAATAGTCTTTGTATAAAAACTAGTTTTAAGTTTTAAACATGGTTTTGAAAACCAGACCGGACCGGAACCAGCCACTCTAACCGGCCGGTTCACTTATTCTTGTTCAAAATAATGTTTTTAAAATTTTTTACAATAGGTAGGAATCGAACTCATGATCCTCAGCTTATTATTCATTATACCTACCATTCAATTACAACACTTATTTGATACATATTTGTATTATATTTCTTTTATAATATCTATATAAAATTTTTACTTAGTTTTAAATTACCTATTTACTTTATTTATTTAGTGTATTGTGTAAATAAATTCACCATAACTTATTTAAATAATATTTTTTCAATTTTTAAAAAATCCGGTTCGATCACCGATTTAATCCAATTGAACCTTAGATCCATGAACCACCCTCTTCACCGGTTCGATAACCGGCCCGGTTCTGAAAACCATGGTTTTAACATAAAAAAATAAAACCATTTTAAACACCGGAAGCCAAAGAAGCACAATAATATAAAAATGTCGGCAATTCAGGTCTTCATCAAAGTCACTTTCCCTATCCTTCTCTGTGAGTCGTGCTGAAGCAGAGAATCAAACACTCGATTGATCTCATCGGCTTATTATCTTGGGATGGTATTTCGAATTCTCTCTATTTTTCCTCTTCTTTTGCTGCTATTACTACCTTTATGAATCGTTTTGTTTTCTGATGAATTGGGGTTTTGCTTCAAATCGTTGAAAGTTAGGGTTTCGCCCTTTGCTTAGATTTCACGCTTGAGTTCCCTTATAGTTGAGCTCAAATTTTTGTTTCGCTTATCATTACTAGAGAATTTGACGTGTCTGTGAATTATTATTTCTTTCAATTTTTTGCATTTATTGATAATGATGTAGCGCCTTATGTTCTCTCAGTAGTTTCAATTTGATTAGGTGCAAAAATCCCTGTTTTTCAGTTTTATTTGTTTGTCTATTTACAGTATTTGCTTCTTTTTATCTTTTTAGAGATGCTCTGTGATGTTCATTTCTAGTGGCGCATTTTTCTAGGTTACCATCTAATATTTCTACGCTTTACTGTGATACTCAAATTTGCAAAATCAGCTACCTTTATCTGTATTGGGTTTAGTCTATATTCGGTTTGACTTGTTACTTAGTGCTTAATTATTTAGGATGTAGCATATCTCTTCCCTGTAGTGAGTTTTGTAAGCATGATTTTTTTTGTATTTGATTGACATTTCTGAACATTGCTATGAAAAGCAGCTTTGTTCGGCTCTGATGGGAATGCACACTTTACTTTTCCACCAGATGTTTCATGTTTTGCTTTAACATAAATCTTTCTACCATTTCCTGTTGAATAAATAGTTTTGCAGTGTTTAATTTACTACACATTTGGTATTGCTCGCAATTCTAATGAAGTCTTTCCTGTTCTCTTGTGCAGGCTAATAGGCACACCATAATTCTGATGCAGACCTCTCAAAGTAGAGCTTCTCGAACTTTTATGGACTATGATTCTATTAGTCAAGCTATGGATGGTATACTTCAAAGTTATTTGATTATTGCTGTGATATATTCATCTTTTGATTCATTTTTTTCTGCTCATGAAAGTTTGCTTCTGGTATTAGTGAGCCCCTCTCAGTTTAAATGCTAATCTGTGTCACATGCTGGTATGATTGGAAGTATAAATGGACTTTTCTTGCTTGATTTTGCTTCTTTTATTCAACACCTATTTTTCGGAGTAAGAAAGGAAGATAAAGAGTTTCATGATCATGCTCCATTGTACTCACCTATTGTTCATTGACTTGACATATATTTTTATTGAAGTTTGACTATATATTATTCATACATGTATTATGTGTTCTATTTCCCTAATTCGTTGAAACTTCAATTTAGTTGCTGTGAATTAATTTTTTTTGACAAGTCACCTTGAAGTTCATAGATGTATAAAACTGATTGTTTAGTATTATGGTTGTATTCCTTGACATTTGCAGGTATATGTGGACTATATGAAAGAAAACTGAAGGAACTAAATCCGGCAATAAGGAACATTACCTATGACATTGGAGATCTTTACAATTTTATTGATGGCCTTGCTGATATGAGTGCTTTAGTGTATGCTTTTCTATCTCTTATTCATTTATTGTGTGTGTTTGTTCCCACTGATGAAAGCGAAGAGCTTCAAATTTAAAACCACTGAAAACCTTCAAACAACTATATGATATAAAATATTTATATATTTGTACATCTATAGATATGAGCGAAGGATGTGTTTTCCTTGATAGTGTCTTGATGAAATATCTAACGAGATGGTTTGTCATCGGTACCATCTTTGTTCAGATTGCTTTTTTATTGTTATTATTTTGTGTGTGAAAAAGCCCAAAATTTTCAATTTTAACAACTACCAGATGCCTATGAAACTACTGGAGATTGGCCTTGAACCTCTTAACTTAGTGGTTAAGATTGAATTTTTTGACCTCTAAGGGTCACATTTGGGGTGGGGTGGGGTGGGGATTTTCCTTTGAATTTGATAATGTAAGCACAATTGCACAAATTTTATTTTAAAAAAGACTTCCTTTAGCATAAAGATATCGTTCTAGTAATGTGCCTTCCTTTTGCTATTAATATTGCTATAGGAATAATGTTTGCTCTGAGATTTTACTGTAAGGTGCTAAAGTGCTTTTTTTTGGCATTGTGGATGCTTGATTTGTCTTTGTGGTGGAACAGCTAATAGACATTTGCATCTATTTTTGTAGTTTCGATCATTCAGTTCGGGCATATTTACCATATGATAGGCAGTGGATTAAGCAGCGGACATTTCAACACCTTAAGAAATTGGCGCACTAGTTCAAATTTATATTGCTAAAGATAACCCTCCAAGTTTTATGTATTCACCTGGCTAAGAAATATGAAGTGCAGATATGGAGTCTCCATTAGGTTTGAATCTTGATCCCGAAGCTAGCTGCTCCATGTGGAAATAATACCGTCTATTTATGTCTTTAATATTTTTCTCACATCAATATGCATATATTTGTTAAATCTTGCTGACGAGAAGTGATTGTAGTTTTATTTGGTCAGTGTATCCTTTGGCAAATGCCACTTTTATTTGCCAGGCTTCAACTGGGAAATATAGTGTTGTGCCTATATATTTGGTTTTTGTTATCTGAGTCCCCTTTTTCTTGTTAATTTTAGAAAAACTTTGGGCTCTTTATGTTTGGTATCAATATCATACTGATATAATGAGAACCCACTCAGGTGGATGGGCTTGCTATGCAATTTGAATTGTTAATTTATTGGCAATGGTTTATTGTAATGAAACACTTGGCATTTATTTAGTCTTTTGTTATTTCGCATTGGTCGATCACGTTGGCTTTGTTTGCTTATATGGCATATTGTTATAGGCTAAACGAGAGAGCTTACCAAAAGATCAGTCCAATGGTAAGAAAACTCATATTAACCTATAAACCCGGCATTGGCTTATTACAACCAATGTGGGACACTTTACTACATAACACATACAAGTATTAAATTAAGATTAGTTGGTTAGCGGTGTCACTGCTTGCAAGAAATCATTTATCTATTACTTTCATTTTTACTAATCATGGATGTATCTACCTCGCTTGGGAATTATTTCTTAAGATGACGTGTTAGATTGGTTTTGCTAATTCCACAGTTTCATTTTGCAAAATGCGACTAATCTCCCTAAAATGATGTCATTTGTTTGTAGTTGTACTCTAACCTCTAAGGAGTCATAGGGAAAATATATTGCTGCTTCTATGGGTATTTTAAATTTCTCTTTAGATTTTGACAAAAATACTTTTTGGTATCGTGGTGCAACTCATTTGTTGGCTCTTGTTGTATACATGCTTCCAATTTGGTTCATGTGTCATGTAATATATTATCTTTCCGGTCTCGTTAGTATATGCCATGTGATAACTTAGTAAAATATCATTTGTCGTGTGTCAATCAAGCGTCTGAAATACACAGACGGATTGGGCCGTCCTAATACATGGAAATGATCAAGTCGAGCTAATCTCGACAAAGAAGATAAGACTAAGTGGTTGGTTGGTTAGTCTGCTCGAGGTAACCGCTTGGGCTGTTTGGATTCATTTAAGAACACAGATTCAATCTCTAATGCTTTCTCTGTAAGAAAAGCAATTTTTCCTCATCAATATACTATTTGTTCATGATCAAATTCTATCATATTTAGGAATAATCATCTATTTAGGTAAACGTCTTATTTGAGATGTAACTCTCTTCTTATCAATTAAGGAGTCATCTACGCGTATATAAAGGTTTCTTTAGACAACATACAAGGTACATTATTTTGAATTCTATTAATTCTCTGTCTTCTCTCTTAAATGCATTCTAACTTAGGCATCGGAAAGTCTACGATGGTCACACGACTAATCCTTCATAGTAAATCGTTATTTTGTAGGAACCTACAACTGTCACAGCAAGTTCCCTTGCTTAGTCAATCTCAATTAGAAGATTAATGTTGCACCTTCAACTAATCTTTCACCTTGTATAGTAACATTTTTAAAGATTTTACAATGTGTGGTTTAAAAGGGTTATAATTTCATAGCATAAAGGTCAAATGGATAAAAATTTGATAGTATAGAAATCAACAGGGAAAATTGATCTCATAACACATGAATTAATTGGGGTAACATATATTATGTTATCATCATGTCAAACATGGTTTGTTATTAAGGGTTTTTTGTTGTTCTAATGACAACTTCAAAAAATGTGACTTGTGACTTTATAGTATTGTAGAAAGAATGTTTTTAAAATCAGTTTAGGCTAGATATTTTGGTCAATACCTTAACTAATTTTAAAAGCTTACTTTTTTACTTCCCCTTTCTCGCGCTGTTCACCCTATCATATCTCGCAATCCTACTCTTTTTACTTCGATTCGTTGCTGAGTAAACCGCGCCAACGAACCTCACTCTCCTTTCAATTCCGTGTTTTCTTTCAGTGACCGCCCTCCCAATGAGATGGCTCCACTGTTTTCTGGTTGTGATTATGAGCATTGGCTCCATTGTATTTTTTGTTCTTCTGCTTGATTATTTGTTTTCTTTTAGTTTTTGCAATGGTTGGATTAATTTGGTAAGATTTTTTTGATGGAATAAGCAAAAGAGATAATTCAATAATAAGTTGCAATTGGATTGTAGTTTTGCAGCTCCTATCCTAATATCAACAAAATTTATTAGATGTCATATTATGAAGTGGATTTTCGGTGGTGTGAGAGCACTTTATACAAATTTTATTATTGATTTGATGTGGTATGAATGCTTTATACATGTGGTTTATACTAGTATTGTTGATTTTCAAATGTAGAAAGACTTTACACTTGGTATAACCAGTTTTATACAGTATATCACAACCTTCATTCTTGTATTGTAACAGTTTTATGCTTGTTATACAAATTTTATACATATTTTACATGAATGATACTGTTTTTTACTTGCGTTATATCATATATAAAATTAATATAAAAATTATATATTAAATGCCTGAAACAAAACATTTGTACAATAAAGTATAAAAATTGAATACCAAATATACAACAAGTATAAAAATTTATACCAAATTTCACTACAATGAAACAAGTATACGAATTTTACGCCAAAATTCAAAGTCGTATTAAAATTTATGCCCAATGTAAAAATGAGCAAGTTTTTAAAAAAATAAAAAAAAAAAAACTTTCTTGCTTTTGCACATAATTAAAATTAAATATAAAAATATTGTATTTTTTACAATTTCCCATTGTAGAACAGTATCTATTGATTAAACTACTTGTGTTATAGTGTGCATTATAATCAACTCAATGGAATATATATCAAGATTTGAATAAGTTTGGAAGAGTTTTTCTTAAACTGTGATTTTTAAAAGTTTATCTTTGATTAAAATCAAAACTTACCATTGATACATACATTGTATTTTTGTTAACTAATTCGTAATACTTAAATTCAAAATGGACAAAATTATCTTCTTTCAAGATATAATTTAATAAGGTGCTTGCTAATTTTGAAACCAAATACCACGTTTTTGGAGAAAAATTCCATATTTTATGTAAAGCAACTAAATCCTCATGTTTGGGTTTTTTTTTTAAGTTTACCTCGTAAAAAGTAGGGTAGTTACATAAAAATTCCGAATGCCTAAATTATTTACACATTCACCACAGCATAACAAAAACAGAATTTTTCAAAACCTAATTACACAAAAACGTCAGATAAAAGATCAAAATCTATGTAAACCTGATTTGGTCTCATCACGTTTTTCTCTTCTCCCTGAATTGAATTGCAGCCTCTCCCATTTGATTTTGCTTCTCGATTTTCGTCCTCTTCTCCAGATTATGAAAACGCAATCTCTCTTCATTAAATTTTGAACCGCAATCTCTTCTCTTCGATTTTTCTTCTCGATGAGTACTATTGTTACCTTTCGCTAGAATTTCAGTTCTCTTTGCTATTGTCTTCGCAGTGCCATTCCTGCTTTAATCATCAGCTTCATTTGCCGCTTTGATTGATTGTTCTTGCAACTGCAATCGTTCTTTGTTTCTTTAATCATGATACTTTAATTGATTTCAACTCTGTTTTGTTTAGGTTTTTTATTTTATGTGTATCTTCAATCATCATCCATTGTAAGCAGTTCTTCTCCTAACTTCAATTAGTTCCTTCGTTTGCTGTTGTTAGGTTTGATTATGCATCATTTTGTGTTAGATTTTGATTTTTCTTATCAATATTGAATAATGGAATATATTGTTGATTTTATTCATTCGAATTAATCTTGGACTGATAATAATAATACCTTCGTTTGGTGTTGATTCCAAGTGGCTGTAGCTTTCCTGGTTTTTCAAACAACTTGCTCTATATTTCTGTTAGAAATTGGTTGGAATGATACTAAATCTACGAAATTGTTGTCTAATATAAATACTTAGAGATATATGTGATTTTTATATGTCTAAACGAATTTATTTTTACATAATTGATGCATTTATGCGCATGTCTACTAGATTTCTAGCAGATCGAGTTATAATTTAAATTTGATATTTTGTTTATATTTCTTTTAGAATTCTGCTAATAGTTTAAATAATCCGTTTCTATCGAATCACCATTTATTTTCAATCACATGAAACAGTTTTGAATATGTTGTAGATATGCAAAAGAGCACATTATGGTATTTATTTATAATAGGTTTCATTGATAAGATATTAAATGTTCTAGTAGGATTCAAGTAAGATCATAACATATAGTTTTTTTTTGTCAAACAGTATGATTCTAACAAAAAAATGCTTGCAATGTAAGAAGGAACTATACCAATGTCGTTAAATGATAATTAGATTATACCTCAAGACATCAAGGATCCAATAATACTTTCAATGAAGATGAATGCAAAAGCTGGGAGGATAAGAAAACATAGAAATAAGAGTTGGTTAGTAGAGAAGGATGAGGTTCGGTGTACGTTTTCAAGTGTTTGGGCAAGAAAGGATCATTAAAGGAATATATTATGAGAAACATGTGATAAAACTCTACTAGCCATATTTTTTATTATCTAATGTGTTATATACCTTTTTGGATGCTGATATTCGAGAATATTCACGGTTATTTTATTAGTCTTCTAGAAACAGTTTGCAAACGTTTTACATTTATATCTAACATGTTAGAATTCTATTAGATATCTATTATATTCCCTAAACTTTTATTATAATACAATTAAATTTACGATAGGTTCTTCATAGTTCTATTACAAATCCGATTTTAAGAATTTTTATTGATATATAAGACTCATAAGAGGTTATTTTATCCTTTTTCTAGGTTTTTAATAGATTTTTAACATATTTTGTTTTTTGACTAACTCTTTGCATTTACCTATACAGATTATGCTTTTGTGCTTTTTTTATATAATTCTATGAGAAATCTCCTTTTGTGCTTTTTTTTATTGATAATTATGACTCATTAGAGCTATTTAGTTATCTTTAACAAGTTTTCTAATAGATTTTTTGTATTTACATCACATATGCTAGAATCATGTTAGATGTTCATTAAATTATTTGAACATGTATTTTACTAGGTTTCCACTAGATTTTTGACTAATTGTATATACTTTACTCAAATATGATGTATTTTATCTCAAATGTATTAGATCCTATTAGATTTCTATTATACTTTTTCTGTAACTTTTTTTTCACAATTGATCTCAGAATTTCATCAAGATATGAACTTTGTAAGCTTGAAAATTGTAAATAACTGAAATTTGCAAATTCAACCACACTACATGAGACCCATGACTTCTTTTCTACAACATATAATATTTATTGTTAAATTCGTTATCACTGTTAAAAAAACCACTTGAACTATAAGAGAAATAACTTCAACTGAAACAAATTCTTCTTCCTCGGTGTCTTCTTCTATTGCTTCTTAATTGTCATAACAATATTTTCCTCCCACAATGTTCAGAGCTAAGAATAGTTCCCCAGTTCTCGAAGAGAACACCCATGAAAGATTATTTGTGAGCATAATTAATAGATACCTGCCTTGACTTTTTCATAGCACTGCTTCAAATTATTGAAGCAATAACTCTGAAAAATATAATATTTTCTCAGTTATTGAGTATGTTAAACACATGTGTTAGATTGACTCGTGCAAACTTCTAATACATCTAACAGATGTGTTAAATTGCTTTTGCCATGTTTTAATAGATTTCTAACTAATAGATATTTTGGCCAAACACTTCACATTTTAAAAAATATATTGGAATCCTGTTAAAACTCTACTATATTTCTATATATTTATTGCACTTGTGATTTTAATGCACTATATATTTATATTTAAGACTTATTTATTTGTCTAAAACTAGACATCTAGTACGATTCTAGTAGATTTTTTTTCAATCAATTACTATGCATTTCAGTTAAATATGTTATCATGTTAGAATTCTACTTTGTGGATTATATCCATTCAATAATCATCGTTCTTATCTTCTTTTACTAAAATTTTACACACACACAATTTAACATACTTCGTTTCTAATAAATATCTAACCAATTGAGATTACCTTCGGTGAATTAATTTTAACGCATCCTTTGATATTCTTCCCCTTTCTTCTTTTTAATTGTTGTTTCATTGTAGCTAAAAATATGCTTAGTAAAGAGATAAGAAAAGAACAAGTATAACAAATTGTTTTGACCTTACGATTTTGCATTTTGAAGATTCATTGTTGCTTCTTCTATCTGTTGTCATGTTTACAAGAATATTATGTAAGATTTCAGAAGGAAATCAAGAACAAAGATTGGATCGCGATGGAAATCAAAATCGAAAACACAGAACTAATTAAATTATGGGAAAACACGATCAAAAGCTTCTTCAATATATCATAAACAAATTGATAAAAGGAAAAAGTAAATCGCAACAAGAGAAACATAAGAATACGACTCGGATTGAAATCTCCATTGCAAGAGAGAGTGAGACTGGAAATCACGAATTGAAGAAAGGGGGGGGGGGGGGGGGGGGGGTATATGACGTGATTCTGTATATATTTTGGTTGTTCGATGAAATTATACATATTTTATTTTCAAATGGTCTTAAATTGTAACTAGGTAAATATTGAGCCTAAATAGTTTAGGAAAACAACCAACTTTTGATAAATACCCTAAAAAATAGGTGTTAACTCCGGTAACAATATTGCTATTTTGGAACCACCAATTACTTGACCAAACACAACTTTCCAAAGAGGGGAATTGACATAGAAGTGTAAGGTATTTTCGATAGTAAAACATTCACATTAAATGAAATGTAAAATAAAATCCATTTACCTTTTCATCAAGTTGATTAATGGAATAAATTGATCTTACTTAAACAGAATGATTTGGATAAAGAATTGTCATAGGAAAAAAAAGGTGAATTAAATAATGACATTGTTATATGCAAAATTAAGGAGCATCAATTAAAATTTTGGATTTTCACCTTATTAAAAAAGTGAAGATCACATTGTCCTATTTTACCACTGTTGAGATACTTGTCCCCTCTCACAAATCCTTTTGCCAGAGTGTTTCCAACATACTATCATTTCACTAAATTACAATCAACAATATGTTCAATTTTTCCCTAGAATTTTAATCATTTTAATTTGGCTTAATACATGTTTAGCTACCTTAACTTGTCCCAAAAAATCTGCTGTCCCCCTGAACTTTCAAAGTGACCTCGTAGCTCCCTCAACTTTAAAAAAATGACCCTGTAGCTCCCTCAACTTTAAAAAAATGCATCACTTTGCTCCCTCTATGCCACGTGTCATCTTCTAGTTGGTTTTGACTTTTCAAATTTCTGATTTTTTCCCTCCAATCAGAAGTTGACACGTGGCACTGAGGGAGCAAAGTGGTGCATTTTTTGAAAGTTGAGGGAGCTACGGGGTCATTTTTTTAAAGTTGAGGGAGCTACGAGGTCATTTTGAAAGTTCAGGGGAGCAGCAGGTTTTTTGGGACAAGTTAAGGTAGCTAAACATGTATTAAGCCTTTTAATTTCAATAATTGTTTAAGAGGATAGTAACTAAGGTCTTAATTTGGGTAAAAAAAAAAAATCAGTTACAGCAATTGAGTGAATGTATGACTTACTGGGAATAGTTTAAATTTGATTGGAATCCTATTCAAATTTTAATCAGAATATTAATTATGAGATGATTGAATGAGATGGATTACCTTACATGCTATCATCTATTCTAATTAGTTTCTAATTACAGTCCTACATTAATTAGCTACAGTTAATTAATCTTAGGCCCTAGTTGGTTATATACACACATACATACATACACTATGTAGCTAGCTATACATAAACCCATACGTATTATTAAATAAAAATTCATGAATACTTAGATATATATATTAATAACTGTTTGAAAAGTTTAACCAACATGAAAGTCCACATCGTTTAAGGATATAATGATACACTTTTATCAAGTTCAAGAAATTAACAGGAACAAGTAAATTTTTAGGGTGAGAATTAACAAAAAAATCCCAAGCTCAAGGGATGAAAATGTATTAGGCTGTTTCATTATTTTTTGATTTTGGTCTTAGACAAATGCTTTACATGTCAAAGAGAAAAAGGACATGAAAAGGAACACCAATAACAAGGGTCATACACATTGTGTGTATATATGGATAAATTTCATTTCTTACAATAAGTTGGTGAATTTGAGTTTTCCATGGAAAGACTTCTAAGAGTGTTTTTTCCTTTCTTATTTAACAATATACAATTTAATTCTTCTCTTTGTTTTTGTGATAGAAGAAAACTAATTTTCTTGCACATTGTTTGGTTCGATCAATTTTTTTTAAAGAAATAACAAGAGTTTAGCAAATATATACTCTTCCCTCTATGTTACTCCTTATCAAAAGAGTAAAAAAAATACAAATTAATTAACTTTATCTTCCTAAAGAAGAAGATGGATTTAATGAAAAAAAACCAAGCACAACAACAAGACAATATAACAAATCACACACCTTGTTCATACATAAACTTAAAAGTTAGAGCAAGAGAATGGGCAACTTGATAAGAAAAATACTTAAAAGATCTACAACAAATTTACTCAACAATTTTGAAAGATGAGAATAAGTCAAGGTTTTCATCAATTAATTAATTAATTAAATTACACAATGGTGGTAATATATTCTATAATGATTGCTAAGTTGATGGAAAAACAATAACAGATGATAATATAGGATAAAAGTATAAGCTAATGCTAAGAGTTCCATTAAAGGAAGAAAAATAATGTGATACCTACAAACAAATATATAAAAGAAACCTAAAGCACTCTCATAGGCCCCATTCCATGTCTCCTCATTAGACCTTAATTCAATATGATGTGATTTTTTTTATTTCCTTTTTCTTTTATATAACTCTCAATAATAATTGAAATTATATTCTTTTAATTTTCAATTATTATTCTCTCCTTCATCTCTCTCAATCCCAATAAACAAATCCCAAAAAAGAGAGAAATTCAAACAAAACTGTTTCTTCTGCTTTCTTAATTCCTCTGATGTCAGGAAGTAAAGGAAAAGACATAGCAGAAGGATCATCAGGCGGCGCACAGAATCCGGCGCCGTTGAGCCGATACGAGTCACAAAAGCGCCGAGATTGGAATACTTTCGGACAGTATCTTAGGAACCAGAGGCCGCCGGTAGCATTAGCACAGTGCAACGCCAATCATGTACTTGATTTTCTACGGTATTTAGATCAGTTCGGAAAAACCAAAGTACACATACAAGGTTGTATGTTTTTCGGACAACCGGAGCCTCCTAGTCCGTGCACTTGCCCGCTGAAACAAGCTTGGGGTAGCCTTGATGCTTTGATCGGACGGCTGAGAGCTGCCTATGAAGAAAATGGAGGTTTGCCTGAGACTAATCCTTTTGCTAGTGGCGCTATTCGAGTTTATCTAAGGGAAATTAGGGATTCTCAGGCGAAGGCTAGAGGAATTCCTTACAAAAAGAAAAAGAAGAAGAGAATTGTTCAGAATACAGTCAAATCTTCTTCTTCTACCACTGACCATGATCGAAATACGAGCTTTCCCATGCAGTAATCTTCGACCCTTTCGGATTATAATGGTAATTTATTTCAATTCTATTCCATTCTTTAATCGGTTTCATACATTTATGCCTTAATTCAAAGTTTCCGTTGTTATGCCTATGTTATCTTCTATAATAATGAATAATCTTATATGTGTTGAAATTCAATCAGTAGATGAAATTGTTTGCTTTCGAACTTGGACTTTGATTTCTATTTTGGTGTGGATACTTCCATTTGAAACCCTAGGCTACTTACTTCAAAACCCTAGTATTCATATAATTGGTGTACTTTACTTTAATTTTTTTTTTATTATTTGAATTGCAAATTAAATTAGATCTTATTAGTATCTTTGATTCCTTTATAATATTAATTTTGGGACACTGCACGATCTTATGCCCGCCATATTGAACGGACAAAACATATAAACAAAAATGCTGATGTTAAATTAATATAAAAAAAATTCATCCATTAAATTTTCATGGGTATTTTATTATAATTAATATCCTTGTCAAGATCTTTGGCAAAAATTTCCTGATGATTTGTTTGTTGTAATTTCATCAGCTAAATTTGAGATCTGATTAATTACACAATATTACAAAATGGTTTAAGCATCTGCTTCTTATTTTTGCGTCTTTTTTTAATAACAATCACTAATTATAATGCCCATTTCTTTTGCAATCTAATAGTATGTAATTAGCCTTTATACCTGAAGCAGATTGTCTTTTGTCTTCTTTGAGAAAAACGATAATCTGATGACATTCGATTTTATGTTGTACCCCACAAACTCAACCCCAATTTCTGTACAAAAATTTTCACAATTATTGATCTTTTCTGTATCATAATATATATTTCAATTTCTAATAATTTGATAACCATCATTTAGAATTTAATTTATCATAATTGCAGACAGTTCATCATTAATTGGATTGCACTTTCTTTGAGAGCTGGCTAGCTAATTTTGCAACTAGTCCTTTGACTTTGGTGATAAGTATCAATTAGAATTATATATAATTTCAAGTAGATCCACAATATAATTAATTTCTTATAATCAAAGTGCTTTGGTTTATGCATTGTCTTATATGTAATAGCTAATTAAACCTCATCTCATTTCATTTTCAGGTTCTGAAAATCTAAATATGGACTATAATGCCATTCAGGAGATGTGCCAATTGATTGATTATCTAGCTGTGGATTGAGTTCAATTGGTGTTGGAGAATTAGATATGGGTAAAGGAATTAAGCAGTGTATTCTATAGCTAAAATGAGTAAAGTTGGAGTAGAAGATCAAATTTTCATGGGTTGAAAAGGGGTAAGTAGCATTTTCTCCTCCTTTATTCCTTAAGGATATTAATAGCTACAATTAATTAAGTTTGTTATAATATCATGTATCATTATTTATTAGTATTTACCCAAACATGTATGAATTAACAATTGATGCAAAAAAAAAAAAAAAAAAAAAACTTTGTCTCATTTGGTGCTCTCTGAATCTTGCATATAATTATAATTGTACATGTTTATATATTTTGTGGAAATAATCACACTTGGACAATATTTAAGATTTAAATATCTTTTTTTAGGCCATATTTCAAAATTTAAATGTTCTTTTAGCATCCTATATATATTGAAATTGTTGACCATACATACATAGATATATTTAACACTCAATAATTCAATAAGTTATTGTAATAAAATTCAAAATTCAATATGTTAGACCAAATTTCAACAGGTTCAAACAAAACTTTACGTCCAACTTTTAAGAATTTGTTCATTGATTAATTACTTGGTACTTTCATGATAGTATCATATTGTAATTATCTTGAGTTAAGGTGCTTTTATTATTGGGCAATTTACAAATTTGTACAGTATTGCCAATATAATTTTGGCCAAATTTTATGCCCATAACACTTTTATCAAACTGACAATTTCATATTTACAAACAGCAGGTTCCTTGTTGCTCTCTCTTGCTTCGCACTTTCAACAAATTCAGACTCTGTATCATGGTACATCATATGTACCATGTTTTTTATTATTATTATTATTTTTTTTTTTGTCTTATTTTGCATTTATCTTTTAAATTGTTTATTTTTTAACATATTTTTTTTAGAATTTTTTATTCGTCTAATATTTATCTTTGAATGTTATTTATTGTGATACACTTTTTCGAAACTTTTTCTTTGAATGTTTGATATCTGGTAGGATTATTATATTTCATTGAAATTTTGTTCAATCCGCCGAGTTAATGTTATACTAGCATTTCACCCACTGTTTTAAAAGTTCCCGTCTGGGTCCGCCTAGGCCCCGCCTAGGCGCTATTTTGAGGGTCACCGCCTAGCTACGCCTAGCGCCTAAACCTTACCAACTAGCGCCTAAGTCCGCATTGACCCCGATTAATCCCCGCCTAGTCCCCGATTCATCTTCGGCCGCCGAATTAGCACCTAGCACTTTTTAAAACACTGATTTCACCATATATTTAACATATACCTAAAAATTTTTTTCAAACTTTTCAATATTTGGTAGGTACCCGGTAAGAATTCAGTAGGAATATTATATTTCATTGAAAGTTTGTTCAATCCACCAAGTTTATATTTGTACTAGGATTCTACTATATTTTATAATTATACTAGTATTCTATCAGATACCTACCAAATACCTACAAAAAAAATTTTCAAACTGTTCAAGATTTGATAGGAGTTATATTTCATTAGAAGTTCCTTCTCCAAGTTTATGTTGGTGCCTGGTTTCTTCTACATTTCATAAATATATTAACATCCTACCACATACCTACCAATTTCTATTGAATTAAAATAGAAATTCAAACATAATATAAGACTTCAACCAGGTTCTTACTAGATATCAAACAATCGAAAAAATATTCGAAAAATTATATCACAATTGATGAAGTTTCAAAGATAAAATTAAAACGAATAAAAATCTCTACAAAGACATGTTAAAAAATGAACGATTTGAGATATAATGACAAAATATGGGAAAATTAAAAAAAGAAGCATGATGTGCGTAATGACATCATCGGTAAGAGAGTAAATAAGGAAAGTGTGATATGTAATTGAAAACTTTAAAAATGAAAAAAAGTGTAAGTATATGGAATAGGAGGGTAGAGATGTATCCTCTATTATTTTTGTCCAGCTACACCAAATGATTCTTTGTATGAAGCCTATAAAACACAAGTTCGTCTTACTATGTGCTGAAATTCCATGCTATGTCATGGAAACACGCGGTTACTTGCTCTTTGTAGATAACACAATCTAAAGCTACCATTTGTTGAATTTAATTAGAATTTAAACTATAGATGTTTTGAAACAATTAATACCATTTAACCATTTTGTTTTCTAAAATTAAGTTGATTGGCATAGTCCAATTATAACTTGCATTATTATCTTTATGCAAGACGTACGCAAGATCATAAACCATGTGTAAGGACAAACATATCTAGATACTGTTATTGGTATTGACTGTCACCTTATGAAACCATCTAAGCAAAAGCATAAATTTGTAAGTTTGTAGGTTATATTGTACATTAATAGCATTTTTTAACACTTGATGGTTATATCAAATATTGGACTTCTCTAAACTAAGTTGGCAGGAAAGTTATGATTCAGAGGTTGAGATTTGTGGGAACTATAACAATTATCATGATAAATAATACAATTTAATTAATAAATCAAATTAGTCCAATTTCACAGATTTACCGTAAACCAAAGAATCTCAATCATTCTAAATTAAAACTACATATTAATTAATTATAGTTCATGTGAATTTCTCGTAATAGGCGCATAATTAATGGTTGCCAACTGCATGACTCCAAGTATAGTCGACAAATGTTACGGTGATTTTTTCATTGTCCATTGTCATCGTTCGATCCGGTGGTGATAAGATGTAAAGTATTCTTTTCGATATTGAAAGATTGTTATTTTAGAATTTTCATCAAGATCAATAAAACATTTATTACTCTATTAAAATGATTAATTTATCTCTTTTATTTTATCATAAAATTCTCTCTCTTCTTAATTATTACCTTATAATTTCATTTTGTACTCGATCTCTAACCTAATTAACACAAGGGTAAATAAAAAAAAAAGTTGAATGTTTTATTTATATGTGAGAATGATAAATGAAAAGGAAAATGAAATCTTACAATCTTTCGGCATAGGAGGAAGTAATATTTACTCTACTAATAAAAACAAAGTGTTAGAAATACTTGGTCCGTCCATGAGCGGGTTAATTGGGTCAAACGATCCGATCCAATATATTTATTTGAACTAAATTGAAAAATCATAGAATTTTAAGGAATCAATTATAAATAATCAAGACTTTAAGGATTTAATTGCAATTAACCCAAATACATTTCATATATAAGGAAGTCACATGTATTGTGTATTGTGAATCAGATTCAATAAAAATTGAATTCATTATGATTTCATTATTCATTTTCCATTCATTATCTCACTCCCGGGTTTTACAAATCAATGCAAATTAATAGTTTTCGATTTTCGTCGTGGAATATAATTGTTCTCCGATGCGTTGTGAGACAACTCCAATTCGACTTGACAAAGTAACGTTCTTCGATCTTCGGGCACGGAAAAAGGTTAGAATCCTAACTCGTTTCTATTTTCAATTTTCTTCATTGGTATCAGAGCGGGTTGTTTATGCGATGATTTTATATGTATATTTCGTTTCTACATTTCTGAAATTCTGAAAATTTGATTTTCGAAATTCATTTTTTCTTCGTGATTTACACAAGAAAAATTGAAAAATGTGGAAAATCGTGTTTTTGGGAACATTTTTTGGTACATATCGATGTTTTGGCCATGAATCTGTTATTGTTCTACAATCTTAGTGATTACAAATGATCAAAATCATAGTGGTTTCAGTTTTGGCCGGAAATTATGTGTTTTAGCCGTAAAAAATTTCATTTTCACGTTGTTTTGGGTAAATGTAAAATTTTTGCTCACTTTTTCTTAAAGCGGACCACACCAACGGACTCAAAATGCGAAAATGAGTGGAACTACCAAAATCTGATCGTCGTAAAACACCAGGAAGGTAGTACGTGTCCAACGGCCACTTGCCGCGTGAACCACACGCATTGGTGAACTGTTATTTGTAACGGTCTGACACATGGTACAGATTCGCCACATGTCCGTCGGTCAACCCATGTGTTGGTTGATCGACCAATGGACAACTGCCACATGACATTCATCGGACGACCAATTTGTTGTTTTCGCGATTTTGTCATCTAAACGATGTCTTTTTGCTCTGAAATATTTTCTACCCTTCATTTTTATATTTTTTGGATTTAATGCTGAATTTTCAGCAAGTATTTCAGGTTCTAAAAATATTGTTTTCTATTTATTTTGTATTAATAAAAGTTTAAAAATTATTGAAAATTAGTTTTTGAATTTTTAAAATATTTTCTATTAGTTAGAAAAATATTTAGAACTTACTGAAAAATAATTGAAAACTTTTCATATGTTGATTAATTTTGATTATTATTTTCCTTATATATTTGTATTAATTACGTAGACATATGAAATGAAAATACACTATTAATGCCAAACTTAATATTTATACGATGGTTGAATTTTATTATACATTAATACCATTTAATATATTTTACTAATATATTTAGATCCTTTAATTATTTGTGTGATGATTATTTTAATCATATATGTTATATAAGTTTAATTAAGTATTTTTAGTAATATGATTACATAATCAACCATTTATATAATGATTAAATTATTTTATAGTTGTGAACAATATAAAATATGATAAAATATGTTTTTTTTTAATTATTGATGTGATAATTAAACATTAATTTATATTGGCTTAATGCATCTACACCCCCCTGAACTTGTCCAAAAAAGGCTTTTGTTACCCTGAACTTTGAAATGTGATAGATAACCCCCTGTAGTTGTCTAAAACGCATCGTTTTACCCCTTTATGCTAACTTGACTTGCTACGTGGATGACTATCAAAATACACGCACGTGAAGTATGTTGTGGAATAGAAAATGAAAAAAATCCATAACATTCTAATTCTTACCATTCAAAATCCCTAATATATGTTATTCGTCTTCTTCAAAACTTCATCTATATTCTAAATATTTTCTTCAATTAATCATAATATTGTATCGATTCTTGGCTCGTCATTTTCATCTTCTTATTCTTGAAACCGATATTTTTACGAGGGAGTAAAGTAACGCACTTTAGACAAGTATAGGGGGCTATTTGTCACATTTCAAAGTTCAGGGTGACAGTAATTCTTTTTGGACAAGTTCAGAGGGTTGCAGATGCATTAAGAAATTTATATTTGATATAAATTATATAAATATATATTAGTAGTATATTTAAGTTAATTATTTATGTAATGATTAACATTGACCTTTTGACATATGTTGTAAATGGTCAATAATGATGCAAATCCCACGTAATCTTGAGTTTCTATTCAGTGGTGTAGAGCTAAGAGGAGTTTGAGAAAATCGTTCTCAAAAGTGTACTTATTATATTTATATTTAATACATAGTGTATAATGTTTTTTGAAAAACTCTCAGAGAGACAACGTGCCTCACCGAAAGCTAAAAGGTTGAGATGAGAGATAATTTCGGGGCGAAATCCCCAACTAAGTTGGTTTCCTCGCTTGCCTACAAAACTCTCGCCCCTCTTTTATTAATTAAAGTGACTTCAATTCTCAAGTTGAGAACGAAAGCCAAATGAAGTTTGATTACAGAGCAAAGATCTCGCATTTACAAAGATATCCGAGGTTGTAGAGAAAAGCGAACGATTATTACAATAGAAAATAAAACAAACATAATTAATGCTCTTGGTGAAGATGTCCTCCGATTCGGTTGCGCCCTCGATGATAAATTTGTTCTGTCTTTTACAAAGAAGCCAAGATATAAGTACCAAATTCTCGATACGAGCCCACTCGAAAGAAAGATTTCCAAATGTCCAAGAAGCTCAACATGGTGTGTGGGATAGGTGACAACATCCCTAACCATCTCAAGAAATCTTGCCATACTCGGAAGCTACTATGGTAAAGCAATAACGCGTGATCAAGTGTTTCCGGTTTATTACAAAATGGACAACTTACATGTTCAATCACGTTTCAACCACGCGAGAGTAGGAAAGAACGAGTTGGAATCTTACCGTGAAAAAGCAACCATCCAAAAAATTTTATTTTCGGAAGGAGATATGTGGACCAAATGATTGAGAAGTCAATTGCCGGTTTGGTCCAAAAGACCGATCTATAGAAACAAGCAGCAAAAGCCCCTGCCAAATACATTTTGTTCTGGCCAAAATCCCAAAAGAAGCTGTCAACCTCCATGCCGAAGTGGGGCTTCTGCCAAACATCATCAGAATTACCGTGGGGCTGCTTCCAGACATTAGAGGAATCAACCACTGTACGATGGAAAAGGCTCGGGACAGAAATATGTATCCATACACGTAGCTGGTAGCGGCGTTCACATTGAGTTAACCGCATGGTCTGTTTCCAAAACAGACGTGAAACAATTACCATCGAAGATCGAGGAGTAGCCTGATACAACCGAGCATCATTTGTTATTGCAAATCAAGTAAAGATTAGGGAAAAGAGTTTGAAGTGATTTGTTTGATGTCTAATTATCATGCCAAAAAGATGCTCTAGTTCCGTTTTCGATTGTAACCCTAGAGTTAGACAAAAATAACTCCCAAAACACATCATTATGCGAGTAACATGATATGATATTCCACAAATAGGAGACAAGGAGTGGCTGTCCGCAAATGCCACATTTGCCCAAGAATTAAAATCGTGACTTTCCATGTAAAAGATATACCATAAAGAGTCCCAATTTGATCCCCTAATTTTCCAAACCCATTTGAGAAGAAGGCTACAATTAATTAGAGAGAAATCCCAAATGAATAATCCCCGAAGGCGCATTGGAAGGTTGATCATCGCCCAACTAACCTTACATAGCCCACTTACATTTGAATCACCTGCCATAAGAAATTCCTCATTAATTTAATCAATGCAACATTGACAGAAGTCGGTATTTTGTAGACGGACATGAGGTAAATCGGTAGGGAAGTGAACACCGATTTAATTAAGGTTAATCGGCTTGCATAAGATAAACAACGTCCTTTCCAATTTGTAAGCCGATTCTTAAATTTAGAGACGAGTGGATCCTAAGTTGATAGGGGAAGACGGTGCACATTAAGAGGGCTACCAAGATAAGTAATAGGGAACTTTTCAATTTGACAACCCAAAATTGCCTCACTAGAGTGCAATAGTTCATCCGAACAATGGATGCCTAGGAGAGTGCTCTTGTGAAAGTTGATACGTAGACCCGAAATTAATTCAATATTTCAAGATAAGTAGAAAGTTCGGAATTACCACCAAATCCGGAGGGAGGAAACAAAGTGTATTATCCGAGAATTGAAGCACAGAAACGTCTGAGGGGGATAGATCGATAGTGAATCCTGGTAGAAGTCCCATACTGATACTCGCATCAATCAACTGTTTCAGACCTTCCACCGTAAAAACAAATATAAAAGGTGAGAGCGGATCCCCTTTTTTTAACCCCCTTTTGCAGCCGAATTGGATTTGATGGAGAACCGTTGATGAGGATGGAAGTCGTCGATTTCTTTCTACAGTTGGACAGCCAGGATACCCACTTACTATCAAAACCCATTTGGTAAGGACTGCATCAATATAATCCCAAGAAACACAATTAAACGCTTATCGAAAATCCAACTTTAGGACTAAACAAGAAAGACGGCGCGAGTGAACACTGTTTATGATTTTCGAGGCTATGAATGAGCAATCATGGATGTTCTAACCTTTGATGAATGTAAATTGATTCTCAGAAATAACATGAGGCAGAATATGCAGAAGTCGACTTGCTAGTAACTTTACAACAATTTTATAAACCCCGTGAATGAGCACAATTGGCTTGAAATTATTGAGAGATGCCGCTCTTGGAGATTTCAGAATGAGAACCGTATACGACATCTTAATGGAGCATGGAAGCTGAGATGTGGAATGGAAATAGGAAAAAAAGCACATGATTTCTGGCTTTAAATTATCCCAAAATAGTTTGTAAAAAAGAAAGTTGAATCCATCCGGTCCTGATGATTTGTTTTCTCCTCAATCGCTAATAACTCTCCAAACCTCATCCACCGTAAAGGGGGAAATCAAGCCCTCGTTTTAAAGCTGATACTCTTTTAAAATTTAGTCACCGCAGGGAGAACAAAACTGACAAAGCAGTAGAAAATAAATTCCCATAATACTCCCGAATTGCACGAGTGAATGCAACCATGTCCGGAATTTGCTCACCGTTAATATCCAATTGTAGTAAACGGTTGTTGCGGAAGTGAGCCGATGCCGTGCGATGAAAGAAAGCTGTGTTATTATCACCCAAAAGAGTCCAAGATACTCGTGATTGTTGGTGACGAAGGCTCTCGAGATGTTTGCGAAGGAGGAGTAGCTATTTCTTAGCTTCGGAAAGTTCCGACGAACATTCAATCGAAAGGGGGCGCAACACTTCGCTAGAGGAGAGGTTGAGCACGATTGCCTCTAGCTCATGGATGCGAATTTGTAAGAGACCGAACTTGGACTCATATCATGGTTTAATTTCATTACCTAACACACTACTACCCCTAGATGCACAAATGACAGCCCATCGTTGTTCGATGAACAGTAAAAAGGTTGAATCATCCCACCACAAATTTAGCGAATGAAAAAAAGCCTCGGTCATGGTAATGGAGGAGGTCTCGAGTGGAAGGATAGGTAAGTGGTTCAATAAAGCCGAATCAAGGGTGGAGATAGACATAGATGCCACAAGTCCAAAATATTAAACGATGCAACGACATTGTCAATACGCGAAACTACTCTTAAAGTTAACTTAAAAGCATATAACTTGATTAATATAAAAGATTCAACATGAAATACACATTATGACACATAGACATATCATAAACTTCGAAATAGAAAGTATTAGTAGAAAGAAAAGAAAAGTTGTAAGGTATGCAAGTGAAAGCTAAAGTTGAAGATTATTCTGCTAGGGTTTGGGATGGTTCTCTGTTAGGGTTTTGGAAAACCCTTGTCTAGGTTTTTTTCATTGGCGACTTACCGGTATGTGCTCTTGCCTACAGTTTACTCTCTTCTCTGGTTTCTTTTCTTTCTCTTGGAAAGTCTCTGATTGTGTTTAGCGGCTGCTGTCTGCTACCTCAAGGTCTTTGCCCTTGGTGCAACTCGATTTTTGTTCAAGAAGTGGGTTTTTGGGTGGTTTTTTGGTTTGTGTGTTTCTGTTTCTCTTTAACGGGAGGCTGGTTATCTCAGTTTCTCTACAAAGGGAAGCTATGGCAGATTATTCTACGGCTGATTTTGTGGCTTGCCTCTTCCAAGAAGAGGTTTCAAAAGCTTGTTTGAAATAGGATGACTCAGGCCCGATTGCTTCGGTTGCACGAAAGAATTCATATGCGGATGTAACCCTTACCTCGGATCCTTTCTTTCCTCAAGCTACTTCAGTGGTGATTAATGACAAGGGAGGTTACAAGTCGGTTCGTATCATGCAATCTTTGTATGATAAAAGGGTGAAGCTTTGTGAGAACTCTCTTATAGGGAGAGTTGTGGTCGGTTAAGGGGTTGCTCTATGGAAGGTTGATGATCTCAAAGTTCAACAAAATAAGATCTGGGGCATCAAGAACTCATGGAAACTTATTTCCATCGGTAGGGGGTATTATCATCTTCTATTCCCTACGGCTGAGATTAAGCAAATGGTTTGGAGCAAGGGCAGCCTTAATCTTAAGCCCGAAATTTTTCATGTCCAAGCATGGGTCTCGGACTTCGATCCTAATGCTTAGAATAATACGAATGCGCAAGTTTGGGTGAGGCTTCTTGGCCTACCTTGGGAGTATTGGGATTCATAGATCCTTGCGAAGATAACTGGTTCTTTTGGTGTTATGCTTAGAGTTGATAAGGCAACTTTGGAAGGCTCACTCGGTCACTTTGCTAGGGTTCTGGTTGATGTTGATTTATCCACCAATTTACCATGCACGGTTGGTGTTGAAAGAGAGGGGGTTGAAATTTAGATTGAGCTGCAATTTGAAAACCTACCCTCTTTTTGTCAAATGCGCAATTCGGTTGGTCATATGGCTCATGAATGCAGGCGGATCCAAAACAAAAAAGATGATAATCAAGCTAAGAAGAACAATCAGAAGCTAGCATCAAATAGGCATCACCCCGAGACTGATCTTACCCTTCTTACAATGAGTAAGCCGCATTAGAAAAACTTGGAGGATAGGTTGAAGGGGGATATCCTGGCAGCGGGTATTTTTCGTAACATTGAGAGTAGTTTACGGAAAGCTAAATCTCCGTTGGTTGATATGGATAGGTCATTTAATGGAGAGGAGGATACCAACATCGGGGCTGATATTAATAAGGTTAATTCTGATTTAGAGCTGATTCCCAACAGGAATGGGAAGGAAGATGTTGTGGTGCATGATCAGAATGGTATTGATCTAGCGGTAGATCTGACAGTTTTGGCTCGGGTACATCTTCTAAAGCTATCGCTCATGAACGTTGGAGTGATATAGTGGATGAGGAAGAACAATCCTGGGAGACGATCAAATGAAAAGGATACAGGAACAATAGATTAACCAGTTGCGCATCGTTGAACTCCTCAACATCTAGTAGATACCATCAATCGCGACATTCACGATCGCTTTCACCAAGGTATTCTAAATGATAATTCTTTATTCTAAATGATAGTTCTTTACTGGAATTGTCAGGGCTTCCATAATAAATATACGAGGTCTTATGTTCGTAACCTTGTTCATAAACATAAACCTTTATTTTTATGCTTGGGAGAGCCTATGGTTGCTTATGCTAGGATTAATAGTACTTTCTGGAGAAGTATTGGTTTTGATTTATTAGCTATGAATGATAAAATGTTGCCTTCCATGTGTATTTTTAAATCTGTTTCGTGTGGTCTTGGTGCTACGATTAAATTGGTGACGGAGCAAGTGGTTGCTGTGCATGTTTCGGTTAGTGGCATTTATTTTAATATTGGGTTTGTTTACGGCAGTGTTCATATGTTATCACGTGTTGTTTTGTATGATACTATTAACGTGGCTACTAATTCGTTTGATGATAAATGGCTTTGGATTGGCGATTTTAATGCAGTATTGGGAGCCCATGAAAAAAGGGGAAACACACCATCGCAGCGATCTTGTAATGGTTTCCGTGATTGTTTGGACGAGTCCAGCCTTGTAGAGGTAGTTACTACTGGTCTAAGGTTCACTTAGACCAAATGGAGACGTGGTTCAGCCAAAGTTGATTTCCGTCTTGATAGAGCTCTTGTGACTTCTAAATTGGTGAATCTGTGTTCTTGCAAATGTGCGGTGTTGGTTAGACATTTCTCGGATCATCACTCACTTTTGTTTGAGGGGAAGTTAACGCAACCGAGAATATCTAGATTCAGATTTCAATCTATGTGGACGACACATATTGATTTGGAGAGGGTCATTAGGGATCACTGGTGTTCATCTTTTCCTAGGCTTCCTCCATCGTAGCTGATTATGCATAAATTGAAAACACTTCCGCCGATTTTACAAACTTGGAATAGGGAAGTTTTTGGCTGCCTGGAAACTAATATTGAGAAAAGTCAGGAATTTTTGCTTCGGATTCAAACACAAATTTCTACTAATGGCATTTATGATGAGTTGAGCACCGAGGAGTTCAAGGCACATGCTCGATTGGACCTTCATATCCGTCAACATGAAATTTATCTGCAGGAGAAGAGTGGCATACGTTAGCTTAAGGAGGGAGATAGAAATTCGAGTTTCTTTCATAGGGTTTCGAATGTTCGAAGATCGATGGGGGGAATTCATTCTTTGGTTATTGATGGCGAGGTTTCTACTGATATTGAGGATATCTCTGCGCACATTGTTCATTATTATGAGGGATTATTTTACCGGGACAACAGTGTAGAAGTCAATAAAAATCTGATAAATTTTATGATTCCTAAGCTTGTTTCGAATGAGGAGAATAACTGTTTAGTTGCGTTGCCTACGGATGATCTCATTAAGGATGTTGTCTTTGGAATGGACGGCCAAAGTGCTTCGGGTCCGGATGGTTTTACGGGAGTTTTCTTTCAAAAGTATTAGGCTATTGTAGGAATTGATGTGTGCAAGGTGGTCAAACAATTTTTTGAAACGGGTTTCATGCTACCTGGATTAAATTCTAGCATTATGGTCCTGTTACCTAAGGTTGAGGGGGCGATTAGGGTCGAGGATTTTCGGCCTATTGTGATGTCCAATTTCATTTTTAAGATTATCACGAAAATTTTGGCTAATAGATTGGGTCTGGTTGCTAGCCGTGTCGTTTCTAAAGACCAATATGGTTTTTTTGTGGGCGCAACATTCATGATTGCATTTCAGTTGCATTTGAGGGTGTCAATTTGCTTCACAAGAGGTGTCATGGCAGTAATCTTACCATGAAGATTGATATAAAAAAGGCATTTGACTCTTTGGATTGGGATTTCTTAATGGCAGTTATGGATTCGTTTGGGTTCTCAGGGTTGTTTATTTCTTGGATCCGTAGCATTCTTCAGTCTGCTAGGATGTCGATCCTAACTCCGGCCGGCTCTCGAGGGTTTTTCTCATGTTCTCGTGGGGTTCGTCAAGGTGACCCTTTATCACCTCTGTTATTTGGGATTAATGAGGAATTTTTTAGTAGAATATTGACTATGCTGGTGGACTCGCGGGTTTTCAAAGGCATGACACACATGCCTACTATGACATTTCCTTCTCATCTACTTTATGTGGATGATATTTTGTAGTTTGGGGCAGCAAGCATGTCTAATATGTCTGTCATTAGAGACACGTTTGAGCAATATGGTAAGGCCTCTGGTCAAAGAGTCAATTGGGACAAGTCTCGTATATATTTTGGTGCTTCGGTAAGTGATGTTAGAGCTGGTCGTTTGGCCTCGATCACAGGTATTAAATGTGGTGAATTTCCATTCAACTACCTTGGGGTACCACTGTTTTGGGATGCTCCTAAATCTCGCCATTTAAGGCCATTGCTGCACAAGACTTTGAACAGATTTGTGGGCTGGATAGAAAATTGTCTATCTATGGTGAGAAGAATTACCTTAGTTGAGACGGTGATTTATGGCTCTCTGCTACATTCTTTCTTGGTTTATAAATGGCCAGCCTCGTTGATTGGTACTCTTGAAACGGCTATTCGAAATTTCCTTTGGACAGGTTCTGTGGGAAAGAGAAAGCTTGCTTCTGCTTCTTGGGATGTTTGCACTAAGCCTAAAACTGCGGGCGGTCTTGGGCTCAAGTGTGTTGGTGATGTCAACACTTCTCTCTTGGCAAAATTTGCTTGGAAACTTATTGTAAATAAGGACATTTGCTATACTCTTTTACGGAAGCTTTTCATTAAAAATGATATAGCTCAAACATGGATCGTTAATTCCAGTGTTTGGTGCTCCATTCAATCAATTTATAGCTTGGTTCGTGTGCAAATTCAATGGTTTATTAGCCGTGAAACTGAGCTGAATTTTTGGAATTCTAACTGGATTTTTCCTACTCTTTTGGAGCAACTTGATCTAAGTCGTCAAGAAAGCTTGAAGCCGACTAACATGGTGGCAGATTTCCTTCGTGATGATGAGTGGACTGATTTACCGTTGGTCCTGGACCAGGTTATTATGGATAGAGTGAGGGCTTGCAATAAATCGATGGAGGCTAAGGATTTTTGTGTGTGGTGGCCTTCAACTTCTAGTGTCTTGATGGCTAATCTTTTCTACAAATGGCTGCAAGGAGAGTGTCTTTAGGATTCTATTTTGAAATTCATTTGGCATCCTACCATCGCTCCTGCCCACTTTGTTATTTGTTGGAAAGTTATTAGAGGTTTCATATCAACGCATGATGCCTTGCAACGAAGAGGAATTAATATAGTTTCGGTTTGCACTCTTTGTCACTCGAGTTTCGAATCGCGGGAACATCTTTTTGTGAGCTGTATTTTTACCAAGCAACTTTGGGATAGTGTTAATCTCTCTTCGGCAGGCGTATTGATACTATAGCAGATATTCAGACCTTATTTTTATCAGCACTAGCACATAATTTCAGCCCTCAAATCAAAATTCTATGGGTTTCGGCTCAGGTGAATGTCGTTTGGATCACTTGGAGTCTTTGATGCAAAGCCGTTTTTGAGAATGACAAGCCTTCCATCCATTATGCTTTGTGTCTTCTTTGGGTTGTAATTCATAGGGCAGATGGTATCTGTTTGGGCTTTACTAGAAATTCAACGGTGGAGCTGAACATTTTAAAGAGCCTTGAGCTGCAACCAAGACCGCCTAAAGCACCTAAAATCATGCCGGTTAAATGGATCCCTCCCTCTCCGAATTGGATCAAGGTCAACACGGATGCATCCTCCGCTGGATCCCCATGTACTTCAGGGTGTGGTGGTATTTTTCGGGACCGCTAAGGCAAGGCTATTTTCTGTTTTTCTTTTCCTATGGATACAACGTTTTCCTTTATTGCAGAATTGAAAGCAGCGATCCATGCGGTGAATGTTGCTATTACAAATGGCTGGTGTAATCTTTGGTTGGAGAGAGATTCGAGCTACGTTGTGGGAGCATTTCGGAATCGAACTTCTCAAGTGCCTTGGATTCTTCGTGATGAGTGGCGCAAATGTTTAAACTCTTTGGATGGCTGCAACTTCTTTGTTATGCATGTTTACAGAGAAGGGAATAGCGTAGCGGATACTTTAGCAAACTTTGGGAGGCTCTCGGCTGATGCTGCCACATGGAGCAGTGTCCCGGACTTCTGTATTAATTTGTTTTTTCATGATTTGAGTGGCCGGAGCTTGTTTTGGTTCACTTAGTTTGCTTTTCTTTTTGACGTTTATTTTGTTACTCTTTTTCTTTTTTTTCTATTCAATAAAAAGAGAGAGGGTTGTTAGGAGTGGGGAAGGGCGGGTGTCCCCCCAGGGTGTTAGTTCCATGGCCTGCCTTCGGGTGTGGGCTGTAAGTGGCGCTTTCATTGAGGGACTAATATCACCCTCGCTTCTTTCTTCCTGGCCCTAATCTTATTAAAAAAGCTAAAGTTGATCAAACCGTATCCACTCTTTAATGGGAGTCGTCTATTCTCGCAATTCTTATGTTTGCTTTGAATTCGGTTTCTGCCCTTATAGAACCTCTGCTAGGATGCTATTCTTTGTGAATATCGAACAAATGAATGTTGAAGAACTAAAAATTTTATTGATAAGTGATTTGCAAGTACACTTGTACAACAATCGCTCGAATCTATAGAGAAATCTAGTGATCAAAACAGGGATTCGAATCACTTAAACATTTTCTCGCTAACACTTATAAATGTAGAGAAAACTAAATATTTTATTCTCTATCTACACACACTATATCTTTCACTTTTTCTTATTCCAATTGCCACCATGCATGAAATTTGCAAGGCTTGGAGCCGTATTTATAGAGTTCAAAGGGTTGCGTCTATCCATACGAAGAGTCGTGTCCATTGGCGAATGATTTCATCACTTCATTGTGATTGGTTGAGAAGCTTCAATCTTATCCATAATGGATAGGCACCTTTTCATGATTGGTTGACTTTTGATAAGTCTCTATTCATAGTTGATGGTGGTTGATCATTCTTATCTGGCGATTGGTAGTTAAGAAGATTTGACCAAAAATCGTCCAAGTCGTGACCTCGATATACAAGTCGTGATCGTGAATCTTTGTTTGACAATTTTCTATTTCTGAAGTGTTTCAAGTCACGACTGTGAATTGTTGTCAAGACCGTGAATTGTGTTTTTTTTCAGAATTCTTCTTGTAACTTCACCGATCTTCAACAGCTTCGATCCTAAGCCAAATCTTTAAGTTCTACGAATCTTTTCCCACCTTTTTCACTCTTTTTACATAGAATTCCACTTTGGATCATTTTACTCCCAAGATTTACCTAGTATCTACATTTGCATAAAAAACAACTACATACCACGTGAAATCTTTTATATAAAGTATAAAAATGACTTAAACTATAATGTTTAGTGTGTAAAATTATAATGATAATAAGTGTAATTATACACTTGTCACCTTCCCGCCCCCTCCACCTTAGATAAAAGTATCATAATACTCGAATTCAAACCCATCAACATGAAACCCTTTTCAAAAAAATTCCTTGATAACCTTACAAACATCACCCCTTACCACCGTTCGATATTTTTGAAAGAAAATTCCCGTAAAGCCATCAGGTCTTGAGGCACTTTGACCATCCATTTTGAAAACAACTTGCATAATAAAATCTGCCATAGGTGGCTCAGCTTAACTATCATTTATCACTTCTGTAACTAACCTTGGAACAACTGACGCAATCAAATTCTTCTCCACCACAACACTATCATCCCGAAGAAATAGCGCCTCATGGTACCAAATAATATGAGTCGATATAACCTCCACATTGGAAGATATCACACCTTCAACCATCGTGGAATGAATAACCTCATCGATTTTTGCACATTTGTAACCCTATGAAATAAACTAGAATTTCGATCACACTCCTTAAGCCAACGCATGCCACTTCTCTCTTGATGAAATATTTCCCTTTACTGGATGTGAAGATCTAAGTGAGTATGAACATCAAAGTCCTCATGACTCAAACTCTCTGAAAGACCATGCATAGAGATAAGCATGTATACACTTAACAGTGCTTCTTGGATTCTCTCGATATTAGTGTCCAAATCACCAAACACCTCTTTATTCCAAGTTCGCAAAATTAGATGAAGAGTCTTAAGCTTATGAATGAGAAATTGCGCTGGTGGAAGGGTTAGTAAAACTAAATTCCAATGATCTACAATCACATTTTCCAACAATGAATGTGTTGTCCACATTGATTGAAATTTGAATATTGAAATCCTTGATTGCGCTAAAGTCCCCTAAAAAAATAAAGGTTGGTGGTCAGAATAGTGCCTCGCTAACACCGAACATTTGCAAGAACATGACGCAACAAGCTTTGAAGTAACAAGGGCTCTATCCAGATGGCAATCAACTCTGGCCACACCCCTCCTGCCATTGAACCAAGTAAAAAAATGGGCCTGAAGTTACCACATCCACTAGACCCGTCTCATCTAAACACGAACGAAACTCACTACATGAATGTTGCATCGGTGGATTGCCTTGCTTTTTATGAGCACCCAAAATGGTATTAAAATCACCAATTCAAAGCCATTTAGTATCAATTGTTACCACTACACTCATAAACTCATAAAGACCAGCTCGTAACGTAACATTCACACTACCATAAACAAAGCCAACATTAAAAATAACGTTTCCAGCCATTACATGAACTTGACAACATGATCTGTTACAAATCTAACCATAACATTGAAACTACATGATTTAGATTTCAAAATCCACATAGTAGGCAAAAATTTATCATTCATAACCAATAAATCAAAACCAACCCTCCTCCAAAAAAGAAGACTTAATCCTAGTATAGTCAACCATAGGTTCGACCAAACATAAAAATAAAGGTTTATGTTCATGACTAAGATTGCAAACATAAGTCTTACTATTTTATTTAGGAGACCTCTACAATTCCAATAAAGAACTATCATTTGGAATAACTCAAGGTCAGCGATCGTAAGTTATGCAATTGATGATGTCCACTTGAAGCAGAAGAGCCGAAAGAAGCTGAGTTATCCACACTCTTACTTTTTCGATTTCTTTCTTTAACAGTTTCCCATGGTTGCTCATCCTCTTCCACCATATCTCTCCAACGATCATGAACAATGAATGATTTAACATTGTTGACAAGGGCTGAAGTTGAACCAAAACTAGACAAATCCACAGTGAGATTGATGCTAATCGAATTATGAACCAAAAAATCCTTGTTATTGTGCCAATTGTCAACCAATAATTGATCCAGGTCCACTGTTGTGTCAATGTCGATATCGTATCCATATCAACCAACAGAGACTTCGTAGCCTCTTTCAAAGATTATTCTCTATATTTAGAAAATCATCATTGCTGGCACTAAGCCTTTCAATCTCTCTTCCAAGTTTCTCTATCTCGGCTTACTCTTTCTTAAGAGATTGAGACTTGACTGAAGCTCTTTCGTACCTACCTCAAGCTGCCCCTTCTCCTTATCCGCGTAGGTTTAGGTTCATCCGGCTTCTTCTTCCCTTGTTTAGCAATCTGATTTACACCTTATAGTTTCAGCAACCGCCTACAATTATAAGCCATGTGACCAATGGAGTTACACATCCAGTAAAAGGAAGGTATATTTTCAAATTGAAGTTCAACCTTCAGCACCCTCCCTCTCTACGCTAATCGCGTTATGCAGATTCAAAGATAAATCAACATCAACTAGCACATGAGCAAAATGGCCAAATGAACCTTAATAGTAGTTTTATCAACTCTAAGAAGAACCCCAAAGTAACCTGTAATTTCAACAATTATTTTTACATCCCAATATTCCCACTGCAAACCTAACAATCTCACCCATACTTGTGCATTCATGTTATGCTATTCTGAAGGGTTAAAATCCGGTACCCACGGCTAAACTCTAAGGATTTTAAGATTTAGATTAAGGCTGCCGTTACTCCAAACTTGTTGCTTCATATCCGTGGACGTGAACATGAGCTGGTAATACCCCTTACCAACAGAAATTAGTTTTCTCTACATCTTGAAACCCCAAATCCTTGATAATTGAGATTTTTGATTATCAACTTTTCATGGCGTAACACAGTTACCGATAACGACTACTAATAAGAGAATTCCACATTACTTGACCCTATTATCATGTAACGACCAAGTAATCCTAACTGATACCCCCTTTATCATTGATAACATCAACCGTTTTAAGAGGAATCAGATTAGTACCGCTTCCCTAAGAGAAGTCCGTATACGATGGTTTCTTAGGAACTAAATCAATAGAGACTTAATTTAAAGGCTTAAGATTGTTTGCAAATACTTTTTTGTTAAAGAAACAAGTAAGAAAATCAGCTGTTGAGAATTCGGTAGCCATACTCTCATAAAGATTCAAGAAAACAAAAATCTTGAATAACCTTGCTACTGAGATTATAGAGAAAACAATGAATAGCAAAATCAGATGAAGGAAAATACCCAAGAAAAGGATTCTTGGAATCAGTAAAACTGCAAACTTTCGATGATGTAACCAATATAGGAGAAACAACTAAGGAATCAGAGAAGGATAGAGACCAAAACTCAGATTATCAGATATCTAAAAATATCAAAGAAGAGGAGTCTTGTAATCGAAAAAGCTGTAAGAACAAACTCTTCAATTTTATGATGATGAAAATTAGTGTAGTTAGAAACGCGATGATGCAAAAGAGAAACAACAAGGAAACAAAAGAGAACAAGACTCTAGAATGAAACAGAAAGAAAACTAAAATCAGGAGAGGATTCAGACTTGAAATCACAATCTAAGGAAAAACTCTAGTAGAGTGTCATGCATAGTTTTCTTTCTAATAAGATAATTGCACCAGCCGAGAACCTTACATACTTTACTATTATTTTAAGCCTAATTCATTAGTAGCTACTCGAACTTGTCTAAACAAACCTACTACCATCCCTCTTGAACTTTCAAAGTGACACTGTGACCCCCTTAACTTTCAAAAAGTTCATCACTTTGCTCTCTAAACATCAGGTATCATTTTTTTTGAAAAAAGGGTTATAGAGAAACTAGTTAGATATATCAAACGATAGATAGAGAGATTAAGAGAGAAACAAAGTCATTAAATTTAGAAGAAGAAGATTGCAGATACTTGGTATGTGAAGATAAACAAAGCTTATATATAATGGCTAACTACACCTAACTAATTAGACATATGAATTGACTAAAATACTATTGTTACTTAATGAATAAATGACTGAATAACAAAGTTAACATCCCCTGCAAGCTAGAATAAATAAATCAAAATTAATCCTACTCTATTAAGTTGTTTACAGAACTCTGGACTGTGTAATGCTTTATTAAGTTTGCATACCACCTGATTTGATGATGTTACTAACATTAATGGAATGATTCAATATTGCACTTTAGATCAAACAAAATGATAGTCAATATTTACTTTAGGGGATCCGCTATCTCCTCTCCTTATTGGAATTGTTGAGGACTTTCTATGTCAAATACGTGGTTAAGTTATCAACCCTACTTGTATGCTCACTTAAATTATCAAGTCTAACACTCTCTATGGCTAAAAATTCTCTATGAGGAATCAGAATCTGGTTATGATGTTGGGCCATCCATTGATGTTTTCTCCATGCTCCAAATGGATTTGGGCATAAGGGGTATGTGCTAAATATTCCACATTTCTAGAGGCTCGACCATTGTTTATTATAATTAGCCCCCTAGATAGTTTTGCCAGCATTAAGTGGTTCATATCAATTAAACCTTTCATCCCTAAACCACCGATAAGTTGACTTCTCATGGATAAGTTCCATGGGGAAGCAACTAGCTTTCGTTTATCTCCATCCAAACTTTATTTAATGGTTGATTGTTTCAGTTCTAATGCTCTTCTAGGGATCTATGAAACCTTTGCCTCCACCACTAGCTACTAGATTTCATCAACTGCATCACCATAACAGCCTTCGTTAGAATGGTCCTTCATTGTTTCTATTCCTTAAGAAAGGAAGAGTTTCTTCTTGAGCTCTTTCTTATTGTTTCTACTGTAGCTATCAGAATTTGACTTCCTCCTTTCTTTGGTAAGCATGGATTCATTCTCTTCTACAAATCTTATTTTTGAAATTTTAGCAAATCAAGTTGATGTTGATCCTTGCAAGGCTTCTCTATATACGTTGAAACCAAATCTGACCACTATTCTATATTCAAATGATCCTAAGGAGCCAGCCAATGCAGAGATCGCAAAAAACCCCAAAAATTCAACTACGTCACTGGATTTATTAAATGTCATGGCGCTCTTAAACCCTAATTGGCTTTATTTTTTATAGTGTAGGGCGCACATAAGCCCTCTTTTGCTTCTATTTTGGTTGGGAAATCATAGTAACCTACTAAGGTTTCGGATACTAAGTGTAGTACTTATATCTCAGATGCTGGTGGAGGGTACAAGATACTAAAGATTACTCAGGCTGTTTATGAGGAACGTGTTTCAACATGTAAGCACTTGATTGTTGCTAGTCTTAGTCTATTGAAGAGTGATTTGCCAGAGAAGCATGCTGATCTCAAAGGAAATCTTTTCAAGATTTGAGATATTTCTCTTGCGTGGATGTTAATCTCTTTGTTGAGGGGCTATTTTCACATCGTTATGCCTTTAGAGTAAACAATCTCTAGGGTTTTGAGGAGAGAGAACTTGATTCTTCAACTTGGCAGAAGTGGAGGATAATACTTGGCAAACAGTCAAGGAGTAAGAAGAGAACTAGTCAACTGAGTTAGTCTAAAAATGCATATATGAGGACTCAATGACTTTATTATTTCTTCTGCTTCCAAAAGCTTGGGATCTAGCTCTACTAGAAGCGGGTCTACAAGCAATATATTGTGGATCATAATTCACCTACAAGTGAGAAAGACAGGCAAATAGTTACATGAACCTCCACCTTTAATTAGAAGTCATTTTGTGTACATAAAAAGAAAGGTTTAACGATTGCCACTAGGTAGCAAGCTCAGCGTGATCACCGAAAGTCACACAAATATTATCCTACATAAGAAAATTATTTGTTTTTTGTTGGTTCTTTGTGTTTTGCTTATCCATTTTCCATTTTTATTTTCTTGTTTAATAATAGTTGAGCCCGATTCTCAATCTCAACTTCATTAAAAAAATGGTTGATTGTTTCATGTTTTTGCTTCTTGTGAGCATTTTCACGTTGCTCTGCTTAGGCTTTTAGTTTTTTTTCTATTTTATTTTTTTTTTCCGATTTTAGGGCTTATTCTTTTTTTGATAATAGACTTTTGGGCCCATATATGTTGTATTGGGAAAAGTTCTAGCTTAATTTCATTAATAACATATTGTTTCTAACTTTCATCATAATCTAATAATATGTATATACCACTCCGACTTTAGAATTTAATCTCAAAATAAAATCTGTAACCATATCTTTGTTTTCTCAATTGGACCAAATTCAACATGCAACCATCGAGTCTGATAAAAAAAATAGGATCACATGTCTATCTTTGACCATCTTTAGTTAATAAAAGCCAAAACCTTTAAAAAAACTTGTCATAATTTCGAAATCAAATAACAATAATTTTTCCAATTGAGTGTAATTCAATTGGAACAACTCTCATAGGAGATGTGGGAGGTCCTGGTTTCAAATCCTACCCTCTTCATTTTTTTAAAAAAATAATAAGGTTGAATTTATCTATACTTGGGGCCTGTTTGGATGTGTTTTCCCAAGCTGCTTTTCTAAAAAAACTCTATTTTCAAACTTTTCCTATAAGCAGAAAAGTTGATTTTGAAAAAAACAAGTCAAATGGTTCTTAATTAAATAACATGAAAGATGATTCAGCAAATTTCATTTCCAATTCTAGATTCCACGATAACTCTGATGGAGCGTCATCAGCCCCGTTAGCATCCACCCAATTTCAGCCTCTCCCCCACTCATCAACGCCATCGCCCTCTCCCTCATTACCATCCTAGACCACCCCTCCTAATCCCGATCCTCCCCAGGCCAAAATTCCCATCAAACTCCCTACCCTTTGTGAAAAAAAACCCTAACCCTAGCTCAACTTTACAAAACCATATTTATTTCAAAAACTTCCCTAATAGTCGTGATTCTTTGGCTATGAAATCAGTCTTTCTAAAGTATGGTGTTATGGGATCAATGTAAGTTGCACAGAAGCAAAACAAGTAAAATCTGAATTTTGGTTTCAACTCAATCGATGGATCGATCACGTTACATGGAACCTTTATAGGTTGAATTCGATCTTTATTGGTTACACAACCCTTCGAGCTTGCAAGGTTCCATTTCTTCTAGAAAAACTAAGAACCCCAATCTTGGAATCAACATAATTTCAAGCAAGCCCTTCGAGAGTGTAGAAAATTTTCCCATGACATTTCAAGAATCACCAAGGGATACTAATTCTTATGCGCACATGGTTGCTCCTCCCGACCACTCTTTTAATCTACAGATTGATGATAACATTCCCAAGGCGTCATGGCTATCTGGTTATTCTCCGGTTAAGGTTAGAAATATCATTTCAATTCCTGATTCATTTCATAAAGTTAGGAATCGAAACTATACAATTAATTTTATTACACCATTGGGCAGCAATGCTATGCTTTTTCTATTATATTCGGATGATGCCTTAGTCAGTTTTATGAAACAAGATTGGCTATGCCTACATTATATTGTATCAGAGGTTTTGCTTCCATATGTTTAATGTATGTAGATTTTAACTGGGCTACCTCAAGCAATTAATTTTGAGCCACCTATACGCCATTTATTGTTGATGCTAGGTAAATTGGTTAAATTTTATTTTTGAAAGACGGGAAGGTTGGATGTGGTTTCTTGTCTTATCTTAGTGCTTGTGTCAAACACTAATCAGAAAATTAATCTTCAATTGGGTGACACTATGATCTCATTTTAGGTTACTTTTAGAAAGGCTATAGGTTGTAAACATTGTGAGGTGGCGATATCTACTAGCTCTGACAGCTTCTCTATGTCAGCTTCTGAGTTGGATCGTGTCTCAGTTTCTTCTTTCATTGTAGCCAATGTGAATCAAATTGTAAATAGGGAGGAGGCTAGCCTTTCAGTTCACGTTCAAGCTACAAATCAAGGTAGTCATTTGGTCTCCATGCCAATAGTTGATTTAGCGAGTAACTTAGGGAATTCGTTCTCTTTGGAGCATGAAATTTTCAATCAGAAAAGGCTAATTCTTCACTCTCATTCTCTTGGCAACCATGAATCACAAGTGCTAAGGAAGTGGACAGTTGGAATAAACTTGGTTTGTTTAGGGAAATGCATAAGACCAAAACCTTGAATGTTACAGGCTCAAATAACTCCTTGAGTCTCGTGGTATGTTCACTCTAGGTTGTTCAATTTATAAGTAGATGTTTATTTATGTTGAGAATACGCATAAAGACATCACCTTTAAACTATAATTGTTGAGGCAGGAAGTTAAATTGTGGTATTTGGAAAATTTTAGCAACATGGAGCATCAAACTGAGGAGCTTGAGGCTATGGTACTAGCTCTCACTTCTAGCTTTATTTCTCGGCCTTTCTCAATGCAGACAAGGGGTGATTTGCAAGTTGCGAAATCGACATTAGCGTAGAAATGTTGGTCGTCGGAGAAAATTATACACCATCAATCTCAGGTTTCTTAGATTTTTTTAGGGGATGATAATACTTCTTTTTTTCCATCACGTGGCTTTGAGTTGCTTCTGATCAAATCGAATCTCATAGTGGGATTTGAATGGTACGTTAATTGAGTATTTAACAACAATTATTTTGGCTATTAGGAAATTTTATTCAGATTTGTTCAAGGATGTTACCTGAGTCCCTTTTTCACTTCGTCGTTTACCGTTTGAGGTGGTGACAGATGATCAAAATGCACGGTTAATTGTACCATTCTCTAAGGGTGAAGTTTGGAATGCTATTAGTTTTTGTAATGAGAATATATCATCGAGTCCCAATGGTTTCAATTTTTACTTATACAAGAGGTTCTAGGAGGATTTGAAGCCTGAGTTATGTATTTGATACATCGGTTCCATTCATTATGAGAATTACAAAATTCAATTAAGACATCCTTCACTATTTTAGTACCAAAAGTTCTAAGGTTTTGTTCTTTGGGAAATTATAGGCTGATTTCTCTCATTAATGACATTTACAAAATCCTATCAAAGCTCTTATCTATTTAGTTGTAGCCCGCTCTCCCAAGTTTGATTTTGAACAATCAATTTGTGTTTGTGAAAGGGAGGAATATTCATGAATGTTCTTTTCTTGCATCTGAGATAGTTCATGGAATTCACTTGAGCAGATAATCATGTTTGATCCTAAAGCTTAATTTCACAAAGCTTTTTATAACATCTCTTGGGTATACTTGGATTCCTTTCTACAATGTATGGGCTTCGATGGAAAATGGATTTCTTGGCTTTCTAACTATCGTAAACATTCGATGACTTCCATTCTTATTAACAATATACCGGTAGAATTGATTATGTCATAGGGTGAAGCAGAGAGATCCATTGTCACCATTTTTTTATCATTGCAGTAAAGGGGCTGAAATGAATGATTGATTTAATCATTCAAGAGGGTTTGTTACTAGGATTCCGTCTTGATGATTTATTTCTTGATGTTTCTTTGATGCAATTTACCGATGATACGATTTGTTTCCTGCTTACGGATGAGTCCATTCTGCTAGCCTTTGTGAGAATCTTACACTGTTTTGAATTAATCTCGGAACTAAAGATTAACTTCAACAAAAGTTCGATGATGTGAATTAATGTCTCCTCCTCTCTAATTACGCTAATTGGGTGGGATACCACATTGACAAGTTCCCCATTAATTATCTTGGCACACCATTTTCTGCAATGTGAATTAATTGGGACCCCTTGGTTGCTAAATTTACAAGACGGTTAGCGAATTAGAAAGGGAATTATCTTTTTTATGTTGGGCATGCGATTCTGATTAAGTCAGTTCTTTCTTCCCTCCCAATTTATTTATTATCGTTACATAGATTGCTTATTGCTGTGGACAAGAAATTGGTTGGGATAATGCAGATTTTTTAAGGTGAGATGGTCTACGATTAATCTTCCCAAGGAGTTCGGAAGGTTATTTATTCAGGATTTCAAATTGGTTAATTGTAGCCTCTGAAATGGCTTTGGAAGCTTCGTTCATCAGATCATGAATCACTGTGGTTTTGGTATTATGTGAGGAGACAAAGTTTTAACTCATGGTTTGATGTGATTGAGCACGACTTTCGGAAGTTGTCTACATATTGGTTAAATGTGGTAGCGTGTTGTATTTGTGAGAAGCAAATTTGGGATTTTTTTGTTAGAATAGGAAAGGGATCAGTTAAAGGCAAGAAACCAATTAGCATAATTACAATAATTCTAGATATCATTAGCATAAATAACATTTAATTGTTACCATGTAAATACAGTCTATAATCAGTATAAAAGGGACATGTAACCTCAGTATTCATCATCAATCGGAAATACATTTTCAATCACATTTCTTAAACCTTTTTAGCTACTTTTAGTCATGGTATCAGAGCGGGTTCCGATTACACTGTATCGAGACTAAATTACTCATCATATATCAATCCCATCATCGTAAAATCTCGCTACCATGTCCTTAGACTGTAGTGAGATGTCAACCAACACCACCACACCTCAGCCTGCCCATGCTACCAAGTTTAATGATGGTAGCAGAACTAAACAGATTGAAGTTAGTAATGATGAGCTAACAATTCAGATTGCGAACATCCTTAAAACCAGCCTCAACCTCAACAATCAAAGTCCGAAACAGACACTATCAGATAGCTTCACCCTCAACATCAAGCTAAACAGTCACAATTACGCTCTTTGGGCGTGCATGATCAAAGTGGTAATAGGGGGGAAGTCAAAATCCCTCCTTAACCACCTTACCGGAGTTTCAGAACCAACAATTGGGGATGAAAACTTTGACAAATGGGAATAAAATGATCTCATTAATTGTTTTTAGTTGGCTCATACAAAATATTGAGCCCCAAATTGCAGCCAATTTAACCGAGCTACCCACTGCCAAGGCTCTGTGGAAAACTTTAGCCACCACTTATAGTGCCGGGAAAGATAAACTGGACAATTTCAACCTCCACACCAAAATCAACAGCATGAAACAAAACGAAGCAACATTAGAAGATTTCTGGATCAACTTACACGGCATATGGAGGGAATCGACAGGCGAGAACCAAACCCCATGGTTTCAGAAATAGATATTGCAACGTACAATCAAATCAGACAAGAGAAGAAGCTATTCCAATTTCTAAATGGAATTGACTCAGATTACAATCAAATTAAAAGGGAGATCTTAAGGCAGGAATGTTTACCCTCACCGGAGCTTGCATATGCTACCATTTGCAAAGAAGCCGCAAGATTAAACATCATAGGAGTCACTGAAAATTTCCAGCAACAAGGAATAGGTGGGGGAATGATAGTGACTGGAAATGAGGTGGTTGGTTTAGCAACCCAAGGGCAACAGAAAATCGTAGGCAAGAAGGGCTTTAAGGTGGATAAATCAAAACTGAAATGCAGCCACTATGGAGGAATAAAACACATGAAAGAAACGTGTTTTGAAATCCATGGATATCCCGAATGGTGGAATAATAGCCACAAGAAGAATTCTGGCAAAACCAACACTGCCGTGAGCAACTCTGGAGGAGCTACCAGTAGTGGCAGCAATGCTTTTGAGGGAGAAGTACATGTAGCGGTGGCTAGGGTTGAGAAAGTGGAGATGGCAGTAACAGGTAAAGGGGTTGAGGATTATATCTCAAACCCTCCAACCCTCAGTTCTTATAAACACGTGTTATTGAGCCCATTAAAACCAAATTTTAATTCTTTAAAGCCCACATGTGCCAACCTACCAATCCCACCTAATTCAGACCATTATATTACCGAGCCCACTAAGTCCACAAACCCAAAATCTAATTTCCAAATTAAGCCCACTGCCAATTGTTTAACCTCTAAAAGCCCACCTACAAGTCTACTAAATTTGAACCCAAATAATCCAACGAACCCTCAAGCCCATGCAAACTCAGTCAATAATATTAAATCCACATCATGGATTTTTAACTATGGAGCAACCGACATAATGACTTTTGATCCAAATGACCTTAAAACCAGATCACAACCTTTGAAGAAATCCTTAAAGGCCACTAATGGAGATGTAATTAATGTTGAAGGAGCGGGAACCATTGAAATATCACCCACGCTAAAATTATCAAATTGCCTTTTTGTTCCAGCTTTATCACATAAATTACTATCTATTAGCCATGTTACAAAAGAACTCAACTGCACAATACTTGTGAATCCAACTTTCTGTATACTACAGGACATCAGGACATGAATGATTATTGGGCATGGCACTGCTCAAAATGGTACTGTTATGCTTGCACATGGATCTACAGATAGAGAAGCTTGGTTATGGCACCGACGATTGGGACATCCATCAACGGGCTACTTGTAGATTTTATTTCCAAAATTTTTTGAGAATAAAAACACTTTGCATGTGAGATTTGTGTTCTGGCCAAGAGCCATCGTCAAAGTTTTAAACCTAATAATACACGAGTTGCGGCCCCCTTTATGCTAGTCCATTCTGACGTATGGGGACCATTACCTATTATTGGAGGTCAAAATTTTCGTTATTTTCTCTTATCTATTGACGATTGCTCTCGAATGACATGAGTATATTTTTTAAAAAATAAATCCGAAGTTACAGGAAAATTCATTCAATTTTACACCATGATCCAAAACAATTCCAAAGAACCATTCAAACCCTAAGATCAGACAATGGGGGAAATTTGTCAACTCACATATGAAATCCTTCTTCAATAAAAAAGGGTTAAATCACCAAACCACTTATCCCCACTCACCCGAACAAAATGGTGTTTCCGAAAGGAAAAATCGTATCCTTCTTGAAATGACACGAGCACTCATTATTGAGTCTCAAGTGCCAAAAACCTTTTGGCCTGAAGCCCTTGCCACATTTATCTACCTCCTAAATAGACTTCCAACAAAAACCCTTAATCTCCAAACACCTGTTCAAACCTTAGCCAGATACACACAAATACCACCACCTTTAACCCTTTAACCTAGAATTTTTGGATGTTCGGTATTTGTTCATATTCCAAAACACGAAAGAACGAAACTTGACCCATGTGCCGAAAAGTGCGTATTTGTCGGCTACGGCATTAACCAAAAGGGGTACTGGTGCTATAAACCAAAATCTCATCGCATACATACCATGATGAATTGTGATTTCTTGGAAATAGAGTTCTTCTATACTAGCCAACTCGATAGACAGGGGGAGATGGAACCAATAGACATCCTCAGTTGGCTACCAAGTTCTCTAAAAATTGAAAATGATGAACCAATGGAGTAGAACAATACTAATGTTGATCTTGCTTCCGACACTCTAGTACAATATAAGGAAATCAGTGCTTCCGACACTAATCATCTGAACCTGGTCTCTGAGGTAAGAGAAATGGAACTTGAGAATAGTCCTGTTATTTGTTCTAACCATTGTGATCATGGAATAGTTGAGATAACAGATCAACCTTGAGGAGAGATATTGCCACCAAAGAGAAATAGGGGTATTCCACACAACAGATATTCCCCAGAACTAGTTAAGCGAGGATTGCGGTATCCTATAGCTAACATTGCAAGGGGGAGTTTTTCCAATGAAGCAAAGGCCTTCCGTACAGAATTATGTGAAGAAGAAATTCCAGATACTATTGAAGGCGCAATATCATCAAGGAATTCGACAAAGGTAATGCAAGAAGAAATGGATGCTCTCACTAAAAATAACACATGGAGAAATGTATCCTACCATTAGGAAAAAGGGCGGTTGGGTATCGATGGGTGTTCACCATTAAACACAAACTAGATGGATCTATCGAAAGATTCAAAGCTCGACTAGTAGCAAAGGGATATACTCAGACATATGGCATTGATTACTCTGAAACCTTCACCCCTGTAGTCAAGATGGATACCATTAGAGTATTATTCTCTATAGCAGCAACAAAAGGATGGCCTCTCCGCCAATTTGACGTGAAGAATGCTTTCTTACATGGGGACTTGAAAGAAGAAGTCTACATGGAAGCATCACCTGGTTTCAAGGAAGGATTCAGAGGAGGAGAAGTGTGAAAATTGAAGAAGTCTCTTTATGGTCTCAAACAGTCACCGAGAGCCTGGTTTGGAAGGTTTACCACAACCATGAAGAGGTAAGAATACAAACAGAGCAATTCAGATCACACTCTATTTCTGAAGCGAAGGGGTGAATTCACAACATGCTTGGTAATATATGTTGATGACATGATTATTACCGGGAATGATGAAGAAGAAATCACCAGGCTAAGGAGAAACCTATTTTCCAAATTCGAGATGAAAGACCTTGGGAGGCTGAAATACTTCCTTGGAATCGAGGTACTAAGATCTGAGCAAGGTATCTTCATATGCCAGAAGAAGTACATTCTGGATATGCTAGCGAAAACATGAATGATTAACTGCAAACCTGTCGACACACCAATGTTAGTCAATCACGGACTACGGATATTGGAAGAAGCCCAAGATACTGACAAGGGAAGGTATCAGCGATTGGTAGGTAAATTGATTTATCTATCTCATACTCGACCAGATATCTCATATGCCATGGGTATAGTTAGTCAATTTATGCATCGACCGCAGACTAGTCACATGGAAGCTGTGCAGAGAATCATAAGGTATCTCAAAGGAACAAATGGGTATGGAATACTGTTCAAAAACCAAGGTTATCTGGATATTAAAGCCTATACAGATGCGGATTGGGCAGGAAATCCAATAGACCGAAAGTCTACATCAGGCTACTTTACCCTGGTAGGAGGAAACTTAGTCAATTAGGGAAGCAAGAAGTAGAAGGTTGTGGCACTATCTAGCATTGAGGCAGAATTTCGAGGTATAGCTCGAGGACTTACAGAGGTCCTATGGATATAGAAGTTACTAACCAAAATTGGCTTTCCCCCACCTAAGCCATGCAAGTTGATGTGTGACAATCAAGCAGCCATAAGAATTTCTAAGAATCCAGTACAACATGATCGAACCAAGCATGTGGAAGTTGATAGACATTTCATCAAGGAGAAGTTAGAAGATGGAACAATTATCCTTCCTTATGTAAGGTTCGAAGATCAATTAGCAAATATTCTGATAAAAGCAGTAAATGGAAGAATCCTCACTGAAGTGCTGGACAAGTTAAGCATCGGCAATCCCACTGCTTAACTTGAGGGGGGGGGGTGTTAGAAAAGGAAAGTGATCAGAATTAACTTCATCATTTCCCAGTCAAAGGTAAGAAACCAATTAGCATAATTACAATAATTCTAGATATCATTAGCATAAATAGCATTTAATTGTTACCATGTAAATACAGTCTATAATCAGTATAAAAGGGACATGTAACCTCAGTATTCATCATCAATCGGAATATACATTTTCAATCACATTTCTTAAACCTTTTTAGCTACTTTCAGTCATTTTTTATAGCTAACAACCATGTCAGATTCGGCAATGGTAACTCGAGCTCATTTTGGCAAGATAGTTGGATGGCTAATCAGCCCTTCAAGTCATTATTTCCAGATTTATATATAATGTGTAACATGAAAAACTTTAGTGTACAACTTGGTTGTAGTTCCATCTTTGCCGAGAATGCTAACAGATAGCTATTTTGGAAGCATTCTCCGAGGTTCGCGTTGTAGTCACGTTGTGAGTAGCTGAGGAATTGGGTTAGAAATAGTAGCCTGTCACTCTTCAATTTGGGAAATATATCTCCCAACTTCAGTCCAACTGAGACATACGTGTTCGTATGGGTAGTGCCAATCTGTACTCTACTTCATCTTTTTGCTCAAATTTCTATATAAGATAAAACGTTGGCTTACACCGTAAATTGCCTTTCATTTGATATGGGAGCGTGTCTTATACCCAAGGTTGGTTTTCTTGATTGACTTTTATTCCATCATAGATTGCCGACGAGATCTTTTCTCTTATGTAGAGGGTGCAATTCGGTTACTAATGATATCTGCATCATGTATCTTAATCGATGGAACACATGGTCATGTTTTATGGTAGAAGTAATCCGATTTGGAGGGGAGCTTTCAAATGACTGGGTATTGATTTCATCTTGCCATCTTCACCGCCGGATTTTCTTTATGTCTAGTGATCATTTTTCAAAGTTAGAACTTGCAGCGACTTTGGGACTACTCTCTGGTTCACAATTGCTTGGAGCATTTGGCGGAGTTGGAATTTATTTGTCTTAGAAGGGCTATCAGAGGCTGGAGATGTTCTTAGCTCTAGCATATGCTCGTGTTGGTTTTATTTTAAGTATAGGAAGTGTTCTGTTAGAGCGGTAGTATCAGATCTTTTTACGAACTCTAGTTTGCTATTATCTTGTAACTAGACTTTGTGGCTCTCATCTTGAGACTCACCTTGATTTTTAGTTTATAAAATTTTTGGCCGAGTTGGGTCTCCAGTTAGCATGGGTGTCAACCTAATTGGGATGCTTGCTCTCTTTTGCTCATACTTCGGTTTTTTTATTCATAAAAAAACAAAAATTATGAAGGATCAAATGTGTTATCCAAAGACAAAATATGTAATCCTTGTAAAAAGTTTATGAGAACAACTTATTGAGACAAAAAAAATTGAAAAGAAATAGCAAAAACACCCTTGATAAGTTGGGTACTCGGAGATATTTTAACTTTCTTTATGTGTCATCTAATTAAGCATAAAGAAAATTACATTTTCTTTTTATTATACATATTAAAGTTGACTCGCAAGCTATGCTCATCATTGACGGAATTAATTGCCCGCTGCAGTCAGTACCCCCATTATTAGTTTGCTTAATTGCTTACAATCTTCGTTGGCAACAAACTAACTTCCATTGTCATCTTTCAGGCTTCATCTCAAACTGCTTCTGTTGAATCCAGTTCTCCCATTTCTATTAAGGTAAGTTTTCATAGCATTGGACTATTTTTGTGGTTTATATGTGTATTCTTGGCATCGTTTCTTTTTAAAAATATTCGAGTTCAGTCTTAATTTAGGAAAATGAAGTGTCAATCTACTTTGCGATGACCGGTCATCGGAAAACAGTTTTATTTGTGTTTTCCGTTACCAATAACTTTGTCTCTAATTCTGTAGAGGGCAAAACACAAGATGCCCAGAGTTTTGTGGACGATCATCGTCTCGAAGAATTTGGACAAATGTCATCTCATGCAAATTCGTCATAGTTTGGTTCTGGTATTTGAGGGAGCAGGCTGAGCGACCGCTTTAGGTGCCTAGATTTTGGGGGCCTCAAAGTATAGCTTGTGTATAGTATAAGCATAAGAAAAAGTATAGCTTGTGTATAGTATAAGCATAAGAAACAAACATTAAAGAGTTTTATATGTGAAACAGCAATTCAAGAGCTTTTATGTCCCAGCGGCACAGGGGCTTATGTGCTTTCTTAGGCCCCAACTGCGAAACCTCCAGCTTGCTATTTTTCATTTTCTCCCTTTTTTCTTTAATTTCTTCGTTCTTTCCTTTTCTTCTCTATTCTTTTTCCATTATTCTTATTAACCCTTACCCTTTATTTTATCATCTATTTTCTTCTTAAATAATGACATTTTGACTTAATAGTTTTTCTAGTTGATTATTGAGATCAGTTTTATCACTATTTTTTCGAAAAAAATATTTTTTAAAAGTGTTATCCCTTAAATCTCCCACAGAAAACAAAAAAATTGGATATATAAAAAGTTGGGCTGATTTTCATTTTACCAATTAGTTAATAAAGATTTAAAATGGACTTCTTAAGGAAGATTTGTATATATAAAGTCGGACTAATTTGCTAATATTTTTTCTTACAAACAAACAAGCAATTTCGATACAGTTTATTTTATATCACTTTATTAGTTATAATTTATAATTTAAAAGTTAGAGCCATATATTGAGTATAAGAATTTGTTAGATACGTTTGTATTTCAAAAAGTAACGAATAAATTGTTTTAATATATATTTCAAAGATTATTATACTGTATATTAGTTAAAGTCAATTTTTTTAAATAAATATTCTAATGTCCTATTTTTTTTAGTAAGCTACTATACTATTATATGTTTTAGAAATATAAATAATATTAGAATGAGCTTTTGGATAAAACTTATTATCGTGGTTCAAATTTATTTAAAAATACTGGGAGAACCAAAATTTTTAAATGATAACATTGTAATATAAGAATATGTATACAATAGAGTTTAACATTTTTTATTGTTTATTATAAAAATATATTTTTAATTAAAAATATATTCTCAGGCTTTATTAAAAGGAAAAAAGAACTCCAATGTTGGTAAAGAAAAAAAACGCTACCAAAATATTTAATTTATTGATAAAACATTTATACTAATGTATTTTATAAGGAGTTCTTCCTAATCCTAATCTTATTCAAAATAATTCTATACAGACTTATATTTGCTCTTTCGCCGAGGGCCTGGAATTCATTAGAAGACCATGGTCATAGAAATAGAGAATAACTATTTGTCAAATAAGAAGACAAATATTGTCGGAGTCAATTTTGTCTTATACTTTTAGAGGACAATTATTGGTCCATAGGTGAAAGTACAATTTTTGTCCAATTTCAAAAGAGAATTATTTTCTTTTCGGTAATAAGGGACAAGTTGGAAAATATACGGAAGCGACTACATCTTGATTAAATTTTGATTAACACATAAACTCACAATAACACTTTAATAAACAAAACAATTGTTACAAAATATACTTATAATTGAAAATACTCACTTCTCATATGATAGTTATATATTTGTATTAGGCTCATTTACGTGTAAATATATATTGGGCATTATTGTAATTTATGTAAAACCCTACTTATATATATTGCATCAACTGCACAAGGATGGAGTACAGAATTGTTCAAATACATATTTTATCTTGGTATCAAATACATATACCCCTTACATTTTATCCCCTCTTATACAAATTCAACAATCTTAGCCTTTATATATATAGAGAGACTTGGGCACATATTTAATAATATTACAATCTAACAACTAATTTTACCTACACATAAATTTGTTTGTGCCAACCTTTGAAATTTGCTTAACTTATCATGACATGTGGACTTTATAAACCAACACTTACGACTATTTAGTTGAATATTTTTCCAACAAAAAATGTGTTTCATTTTCTTTGTCTTTGTTGTATTTTTCAATTTATTATTAATTAAGTTTAATATTCCAACATTCTCTCTTAAACTTAATTCTCAGTACTCCATGTGGTGCTTTCAATCGATCATTCGAAAAATACAACTTGAACTTTTCACATTGATTATTTGTCATGAGGGGCAACTTTCAGATTCCAATGAGCTTTGGAAATCACCAACTTACTGCAGAAAAATCTCAAACCCAAGACCTTTAAACTCTACTGTATAAGTAGTTTTTACTAGTGCTCCTTTGGCAATCTTCACTAATTGTTACTCTGACAGTCTTCACTGGCTGCTCCTCTGACAGTCTTCCCTAACTGCTCCTCTAGCATACTTCACTGAGCTCATTACAGAGACCTACACATGCTGCTTCTTTTAGCAGACTTCAGTGAATTCTCACAAGAGTCTTACAACTATCAATTAAAAACAGAGAACTTCTTTTCCCAACTTTGTCAAAACTAACACTACATGTAGTGGTTTTTCCAATTTATTTCAAATTTCACAAGCTCAAACACTCAAAAATTCAAACAAAGAAAAGAATATTTTTTTTCATCAAATACAATACACTAAACAAAACACTAAAACTTTTTACCCTAGAACGATCTTGGCGCTGATACCATGTTGGAAAACACACGGAAGCGACTACATCTTGACTAAATCTTGATTAACACATAAACCCACAATAACACTTTAATAAACAAAACAATTGTTACAAAATATACTCATAATTAAAAACCCTCACTTCTCATATACCCCTTACATTTTATCCCCTCTTGTACAAATTCAAACAATCTTAGCCTCTATATATATAGAGAGAGAGACTTGGGCACATATTTAATAATATTACAATCTAACAACTAATTTTACCTACACATAAATTTGTCTTTGCCAACCTTTGAAATTTGCTTAACTTATCATGACATGTGGACTTTGCAAACCAACACTTACGACTATTTAGTTGAATATTTTGCCAACTAAAAATGTGTTTCATTTTCTTTGTCTTTGTTGTATTTTTCAATTTATTATTAATTAATTCAGTATTCCAACACAAATGTATCTTAAAAATCATTTGGGTTGAAGATAGCTACTAATTAGAAATATCAATAATTAAATTCATCTTTCACAATATAACTTTATACTTACAAATTCATATTTTGAACATCCAAATTGTAGAGAATCCTTGTGAAAAAGATTGAGAGAACATATAGCTGGGATTGAATCCTTACATGACACAAAACCAATTGAATTGTGTTAATGATCAATGTACACCACTTATATATCATTTATATTTCTTGTCAACAATTGGTCTAGTCTTTTTGTATTAGCCCAAACTTCACAAGGACAATAAACACATATTCGAAATCTTCTAGATGTCAGGTCTTCTTCTCGTTTTAATACCATGTAGAAAATCCTTGAGCCTTGTGAGTTTTGGGCTTGATAGATTAATTGAACATACAAGTGGGGTTTAGCTCATCCAACACAAAATTATTTGACTTGTGTTAAAGCCCAATATACACCACTTTTATATCACTCATATTTATTTAGTATTTTTTTTATGTGGATAACCCCGACATATCTAACACATCTAGCACAGCTAATTGTAATTAAACAATACTAAGTAACAACGCATCAAAATCAAATAATACTTTTTACCATACAAATATAAATGTATGATGAAAGAGGAAGGACGAATACGTTCTAATTAATCAGTGATTCTTGTGAACAATGACCTAACTCATCCAAATCCTTGTCTCACATATGTATCAATCATGAAGGAAACCGAATTGCCGATACACTGGCAATTTTACGGGTGAGCATCTCCCACTTCATGCTGGTGGAACACTTCACTGAATTGCTATACTGACTTATCAGCAAATTTACAAACAAAAACAAAAACACCTTATTAGCTGATGATTATGCTTCTAGAGAGCGTATTCGATTTTCCCAATTTTTTGACAGGTTTTTGTTTATTGTCTCGAAATAAATCTCATTTTTGTTTTCTGCAATAATATTGAGTTCCCTTTTCTCTAATTTGGATCGGGAGCGCCATGCTAGCTAGTTGGGATGTCTGTCCATTAGAGTTCTCCAACCTCAATTTTCATTTAAAAATATTCATAACAACAAAATTTTGATCATAAAAACCTTGATGTATATACTTATATTTTTTTCATGTGAATTCGACGCAGGTTTTGGTTATCAATCAGCCATATATAACGATGTCTGGCATTGAAGTAGGACAGAAATTTCAAAAGGATTGCTCTTTTAACTCTTTTTACGATGATGCTGAAGGAGAATACGAAAGCACTGAAGACAGCCCACCAATTCTCGACATTCAACGAGATATTAGAAACCATGACAACAACAATATAACAAATGAAATTGAGGGTAAGCTAATAGAGTCTGATTAGTTTAGGAGTCTTTTCAATATATACTTGAGTTGATACAAGATTGGAAGTAATCTTTACAAAATAGAACTTTATACAAACTAGGAAAGTATTGAGAAGACTCCTAAACTAATCAGACTCTATTATAAGCCACATATAATTAATCAGAATCTTTAAACTGAAAAAAAATAATTGGAGAAATTAAAAACCGCAGAATATTCTACTAAAACAACATATACTAGTCTATAACACGACTATACTCTCACTAACCTTCTTGTTTTGGTTAACGTAGTCTCGGTAGAAGAAAGGGAAAACCGATTAGAATTATACAAAGCAGCACTAAGTGATGACTGGAAAAAAGCTGAAAGCATATATCAAAAACCCGGGATGACATATGGATCAACAATCACATTGAGAGATGAGACGGCTCTGCATGTTGCAGCTTTAGCAGGACACCATGATTTTGTACATAATCTGGTTGACAAAATGACTAGTGATGAGATAAACATTGAAATGAAAACAAACCATCGTAATGGTAGAGGAAACACAGCATTCCATTGCGCGGCTATATCAGGAAATGTGAACATTGCCAAAGCCATAACGAAGAACAACTTGTATCGTCAGGCATTGATTCGAGGCGATGGATATTATTTACCAATTGAAATGGCAGCTTCGAGAGGGAATAAGGAAATGGTAAGGTACCTTTATCAAGCTACTAAGCAGGCTCTTCAAGATCCAAATTGCCTAGAGATAGACAGCCAAGACCGAAGAAATTTGCTCACCGGTTTGATTCAGTGTGACATATATGGTAATATTAAACTTCCTGCTTTTTTACGGATAAACATAAAAAGCATGCTCTCTGATTTTACTCTTTTATAAAAAAGATTTGTGATTTTTTTTGCACAATAGTGCACGTCATTCAAAAGTTAGCGAAAAAAGGAAAAATATATTTTTTTTCATTCAAGATAATAAAGTTACATGAGATATTTTGATCAATTCAACATTTCTATAATTTAATCATATTATTTTATATTTATATATCAAAATTTGAGTAATGTTTGAAAATGTACACATTTTAATTTCAAAAATATTTTTACTTGTAAAAAAATTATATAATTTACCATTAAAGTGTATAGTATTTTTTATTAACTAAGTTGCAAAATTGAAATAAAAAATGAAAAATATTGTCCTTTCTATAATGTAATTTTTAAAATCACATGCAACCTTTTGCAAAATTTATTACCCAATGACCTTTTGTGCAATAAAGTCAAATAATAAAGTGCATGTTTTTTAAGTTTACTCTTTTATCTATGATTTTATACTTTTAAGATGGGTACAAACCAAATTGGCCTAGAACAGTATTTGATCATATGTTTTGTTATTTTAATTTTTAGATGTTGCAGTTGAAATGGCAAAAGGGCTCTTAAATAGTGGCACAGCTCTTGAAAATATGGAAGAGGAAGCATTGAAAGTTTTGGCCCTAAAGCCTCTTGATCCTCCAGGATTTCTTGATAGATACATCCATCCATGTTAGTTCACATCCCTTACATTTCTTAGTTCATGTTCTTCAACTTATATGAAACGAACTGCACTGCACTGCACTAAACTTATTTAAATGAAAGTTTTATAACTTGCAAGTAGAGAAATGAAAAAGAATTATTTGACGTTGTGTTCAAATTTTAATGTAATATTTATTCAATTCATACCATATATTTCATGATGAAAGGGATGGATTGAGAATGTTTGTTTTACTCTCTCTCATGACTCATTAAGAGATGAAACAACTTTATTCTATAGTTTGACCCAATCTTCAGTGAAACTTTTTCTAAAGAAGAATATATTCTGTTTTGTCAAATACTTTCAATTTCATACAAAACTAGGCTATGTACTTCTTATCAACTGAAAGGAGCTAAAGTGAAAATGAACTAAATTTAATGTGTAACCGGAGTGAACTAATTGAAAATGATGGAACATTATAAGTTCATGTCCAATATGAGAGTAAGTTCCAGTAAGTTCAGTTCAATGACTACAAGTCCAAGGGAGCCGAGCTTGTGTTAATTATTTTTTTAATTAATGTTTAATTTTTTTTATTATGTAACCCTTAAACAGTTTCCTATGGGATGGATGAAAGTCAAAAGTACAACAATCAAGTGGAACTGGTCAAAGTATTATGGGAGAAAGTAGCATCAAACCAAAAAAGAGTTTGTTCGTTGATTAAATCATCAAATACAAATCTGATATTAGAAGCAGCAAAACAAGGGAACTATGAGTTCTTGTGCATACTAATTGCTTCATATCCTGACGTTCTATTCAGCATTGATGAGAATCAATACACGATCTTTCACCACGCTATTCTCAACCGTCACATCGATATTTTTAAACTCATACATATAGGTTCTGTTAAAACAATTGTCACTTCCTTTAGAGATGAGGAAGGAAATAACATGTTGCATTTAGCTGCGAAGTTAGCTCCCCCAAATCGACTCAACATTGTACCTGGAGCTGCTCTCCAACTGCAGAGAGAGCTGCTATGGTTTGAGGTAATCTATTTTTATTAGAATATGTTGTTCAAACTGTTTGATAATCGAGACGTTACTAGTGCAATGATATCTCATCGAGCAACCAACATTACGTCGAGGACATCTCAATTATCAAACAATACCAACATTGCTATAAAAAATTTATTCTTTCTTGCAAAAGTGAATGATTACAAGAAAAATTCAATTTTAGGAAGTAAAGAAGGTGATGCAGCCAGATGAAGTAGACCGAAAAAGCATACGAAAAGTTATCACCATCTCAGTAAAATGCTACGACTGATTGAGGTGACTAATATGAATTGTTTAGTCTTTCAAATTTTTAATACTACTACTATAATTATTTAATGTTTGAAACAATTTTAATTTTAGGAAATGAAGAAGGTGATCAATAACCAAAATGATTCGATTCTCTTGTTTAAGGTGGCATTATTATTTCGCTTTTAATTTGTGTCCCAATTTGTTCGAGGAATAGCGTGAATAATACAATAGAATAGAATACCTATTCTGATATACTCTATTCCATTATACTTCGTGAAGTAATGCCTTACATGTATAATGATATAAAAAATCATGCAGAATCTGGAGATGGTGATGCAGCAATACGATGTATTCAGAGATTTTATTTCAAGTGCTGCCCAGCTCCAGACAGTGATCTTATTGTTTGAGGTGACATTATTTTTTGACTAAGAATTCTACATTGGCTCTAGACGACAATGTATATTGGCTAAATTCATCAGTGTCTCCTCCAACTTGTCTCTGTCCACTAACTATCTCCCTAAACTTAAAAAAATCCCCATGGCTCCCGACAAAAACACACACACGCACTCATATTGATCGCACTCATATTGATTAAAATCGGAGGCCGACTTAGATGATTTGGCAGGACATCTCACCTAGATTGACACTGATAGAATAATGTAATTTTCCTAAATAGTTGACATTGTATATACCTATTTACAGTTAATGGTTATGGCCTATTTAGTTAGTGTCTTCATTGTATGAATGATCTCTGTAAGGATCAGAAACCATGTGTACCTTTTCCTCCACTCCATGATCCTGATTCAACGTAACAATTTGTTATTCTCGATTTTTTTTTCTCTAATCAGCTATATGTATCTTGGATTTGATTTTTGAAGCAAATATATTTCAGGAAATGAAGGTGGTGATGGAGCAGCATGTGTTGAACCAAAATAAAGAATTTAAGGAAAAGTATACCCCTCGCGACTCCCAACTCGTAAGGGTCGTGTTGTTATTCCAGGTTACATCTATACCATCCTATATATATATATTGAAATTGAAAATGAGATTGATTTAGGTGAACATCCCTACTGCTTTGGCACTCCTAGTGACTAAGGCAAAGCTCACCTCAAAAGTTTATTAAAATAAAAAATAAAAATAATTACAAAAAAATTGATGTGAACCAGAATATAGGTTAGGCACTGAGATCATGGAAAATGTTTTCCTAAACAAAAAGTTGGGGTCTGTCCTATAAAGAAACATTTGGGTGAAGATCCCCAAATCTAACAAATGCAACGGTTACTTTCTAAATAAAGCTTGGGAAGATGAGATTTAAGAAAGGGGTGACAGTGGCATACACGATGGCCCACCTCTTACATGACCCATAAAAGAATCATAGGAGAGACAACATACGCTGATACCGCCCAACCCTAATTGCCTAAAAAACCTCACCCAAATATTTTTATAAATTGAAAAAGAAAAGTAGTGAAATTATCCGAACAAAAAACAATTAGCTCTAAACATGCTCTGGTGAAAAAGAAAGAAACACAAAAAGCTAAAAAAACTATAGCTATAGCATCCCCCTCAAGTCATGGAGATTAAGATCAAAACAAAACCTTGGAAATTTTCCACTCATTGGCAATGTTAAAAAGTTTCATGTTAGTGGCTAAAGCATCAACCACTTTATTCCATTCCCGAAAGACATGTGAAACAACAACATTAATGGTTTGAGGGGGTGTGTTCGATATCCCACATTTCTTGTGGCTTGAGTATTGTTATTCCTTATACGTGTGTGACAACCCTTACCCACAAAGGTACTTTTTGTGGGTAGATGAGCATTGTTACTCCTAGTGGAGTTTGGTCTTTCTGAGAAGGCTAGACCCGTCAATGTTCGGCAAGTGGCAACTGGTTCAGGCCCTATTACATATTAGGGGGAGTCTTGGAGATGTGGGGTTATCCCACATCGGCAATAAACAATACTAAAGATTTATATATAAGTGGTGAAGATTGAGCCTTAAGACAAACCAATTGGTTTTGTATTAGGGGGTGTGTTGGATATCCCACATTGCTTGTGACATGAGCATTGTTTCTCCTTATATATATGTGACAACCCTCACCATCCGATGTACCTTTTGGGTGAGTTAGGCCATTTTTAAGACAAACAAGAAGCCCATTAGGGAATTAACATATTACGAGGTCACAACATAAATACGACATTTAGTAGAATTGGTTTCGAGCCAAAGATTCTTCACCCACAAGACACAAAAATCTCAATAGGCCAAAATGAAAGCCATTAATTAAACGATAAAAGAGAATGTACAATTCAATGGAAAAGAGTAACAATGAACTACACGCTACCCTTGTTATTTTTGAAGTTTCCCTCACAACCCAAAAACCTTGGTGAACCTGTAGAGGAAGCATCGGTATTTGTATTAATCAACTCTACCGACGGCATTATCCAACAAACTGAGATGATCATAGAAGCCCTTACAATCCATGTCTTCAAACCAAAGTTTGTTAGAATCCCATTTTCAATGGTTGAATTTCACATCAAATCGAACCCTAAAACATTCGTCCTTTCAAGATTACCCATAACGTATGAAGAGAGTGATGGATGTTTGGCTTGACATTGTAAAAAATACAATGGTTCTTGCCATCCAAATTGACCAAAACACATTTACAATACTAGCAATCTAAAGAACATTTATTTGTGGTTTGAAACATTGTAGAAGAGCTGACGATATGATGCCCCTTAGATTCAAAGATGTGTCAATAGATATACCAAACAGAGATAGTAGAGCTAACCATAGTTGTTTGGAAAAAGGGAATTGCACTCAGAGATTTGTCCAATTCTCATAGTGATTAAAACACTAAGTACACATCGAGATGTTTTTAATTCCTTTTCGTTTCAGAACTTAATGAGTAAAGATATAGCCTATAAATGCATTTCGAAGGATAAGCAAGTATGAAAAAAACTAGAATTACAAATCCAAAATTAAAAGACAAGCACACAAACTTTTTCAGTTTTTGCACTTTAGTCCTAAAAATGGAAAAATACGAAATTGAAGGTCTAAATGATGTTTTTTGGCCAAACAATGATGTAATACATTGTATAGCTATTAGTTTTATTCCTAGGCCCATTTATGAGAGAAAACACATCGGAAATGTGAAAATCACATAATGCCAAAATTAGCCACGTTGACCGTCCACTTTCTCTAGGTACAATAACGCCCCTCTCATCTACATCATTATCTCAGCATTACCCTCCTCTGAAACCATATTTGAGATGAAATCATGCAAATCATCATATCTTGGCAAAACAAAAGTACTACGTGTCAAATTGAATAACTTAATCGAAGACTACCTCGGGATTTGTGGCAATGACATCATCAATCTCCAGATACATCGACCCCTCTAATGCCTTTCCCACATTACCCATGAAACTCCGTATGGGTAATTAACCATGCAACTCTGCTTATTTCTTTCATGTAAATTTTAATCTGAAAAAGCACTGCATCTAACTGTGTGCATGAAGCTCTTACAAATGTAAATCCTCTGAAATGAATTCCTCAAAGATACGATTATTAATTGAGAGAAGAATTGCCTCCCAAGGCTAAATATTACAATAAAAATATCGAAAGACCTCATAGTTCCATCTTCTCAAGATTGGTTGAAAAGTCTTTAAATTAAGCGAAAGCAACATCATACATTGCAAGAGGGAAAAAATTTATGACCAATACTCTTGAATGACTGTTGATAACCCCACATTTTGAGTCCACATACCCAGAAACAGCAATTGACTCTCCGATCTAGGCTGATCTAGGCCCATAATAGCACATAAAAATAATGGTTTGATAAGATAAGTGTCTTGGCAATAGAGTGAGTTAAAAATATTTCACCAAGTAGCAGCAAAACTCAAGTTGATAAGATTATGTTCAAGCTTAAAAATGACTTTAGCGCATTCTCGATTATTAAACCAAGTAAATAATGGTCCCAACATTGGTGGCTCAAGCAAATCACAAGTATAAATAAACCTTGTAAAATCACCACTTGAACTAGCAAGTACTGGAGCATAACCCTTTTTACGTGAGATCCAAGAACGACATCACCCATCACAAGATGATGCAGATGAGAGGGCATTATGTAACATGGTTAGAGTTAATCCTCATCGACACTTAGGCACTTTACGGAGTTATGCGAACTTAATGCGCTAAATAAGCCTTAATGTGAGTGTGTGGCAATGAGAATGGAATGTTCACATCCTCAGTCTACGTGTTGAAGAGCTTGGGAATGCATAAGATTGTTGAGAGGCTAGAGAGAACAAGAGATTTTGGAAAATGTAAGTTGTATTACTTGGGAATACTAGTACAAAGCTTATGTGTTTAGAAGCATACAATGAAAGCATGCATACAAATGAGGAGGAGGGTGGTATTTATAGTTGTGTCACCTCCTAAACACGTGGTTAATATTTATTTAGCATATTCTAAGCATATTCCACTCTAGAATTTCCTACAAAGTCGGTTATACCATTCTAGATAGCTTAAGTCAGTTTAGTGACAGAATTTGGAGGTTTCCTTGCAATTTTGGCATCACTAGAAGAATTTGGAGATTCTGACAGACTTTGGCAAGGGATTGGACCCATGCAGCAGCCTGCATGTCTTTAGGCTGTCTTTTATGGGTTGTATGCGAGATGTTGGCATACTTTGGCCCATTTTTTGCAAAACCTCATCTTCCTTTCATTTTTCCTTAGACAGTATTCGTGTCGAAACTTGCCAAAATTCCCTCAAACTTTTCCATGCACTTTGCCACTCGAGCACACTTATCCTTGGCTGATGTTGCGGGTTTTCTTCACATTTTATTGCGAGGCTTCACGTGCGATGCTTGGCTGATATGTCCATGCTCATATGCCATCGTGCATGGGAAGCAAGGGGTTGCGGGGTGAGATTGGCGATCCGTAACATTCTCCCCCACCTGATTTTGCGGTGTTCTCATCACGAGTGAGCCTTGGCGATGTCTTATCTTACGATGGTTTCTCTCTTTACCATCTTCCTTTTGCGGATATCTTGCTCAACCTCATGCATCTTGTGAGGTTTCAACTGGTGCCAAATGAACTCATGAAGGTGAAAGTTTGAGTTCAAGTAAATAAAAAACCAATAGTGAGCTTAACTAATCTTAAGGGCTTGTGAGATGGGTCACCAAAATTAGGAACATATTTTTGAGAGAATAAATGAAATGATGCTAGTACAAGAAGAAGAAGTGTTAGTGTTTCAGATGCAAGAACCATAACTCATGAAATGCAAGTTTGAGTTCAATGTTCGTGAAAAAGTGCATCTAAAGATATCTGAAGACATGCGCTTCAAAAGTTCGATGGTGACTCATCATCAAGGTTCGATGGTGGGAGATACATCATCAATGCAATAAATAGATTTTGAATCAAGGGGGAGTGTTAGATTATTGATTACAAAATATATGGAAATTATCTTTGTGATTTAGTTAGTTTTGTTTAGATGATAATTATGATATAAGATTATATTAGAATTTAAGTTTTGAATTTGTGTTTTGATATTTTAGGATTTTGAGGGTGTTTACAAACTTTTAAGTTGTGAGTTTTCAACTAGATAAAGGTCGGCTTTGGCAACCATCGCATCTCTAATGGGATAGGGTGTACTTTCTCTCCATCATGCAACAATAATGTGTTTTTTGGAATGACAAATCTTGATATCACCAATAAGAAGAATTGAAGTCCAAGAATTACCCGAGGGTTGTCCATTGGCAGGATGACGAAGTCTTACTTCCCTTTCCATCCTCCAATTTGCATCAGCCTATCGATTGAAGTTCTTATGATGGCTTGTTTATTGCAGATGATAGCCTTGGCAACACTTTCACACATCTTAACATCAAGTCTAAGATGCATTGCTTCTTTGGTGTTGATGAAGTTATGTGTATCACCCGTATCTAGCAAAGAGCTAGTGAGTTTACCATTGATAATGACATCGACATACATCAGTCCATCTTTTTCGTTGGTGTGTCTACAGGTGCCAAGTTGTCTTTGGCATCATCAAGCTCTTTTGAGAGATTTTTTCTCTCCTTTCTACCTCGAGGTCTTTCTTTTGATGGTAACATCTCGTGGCTTAGAAATTGTATAAAGTGTAATGGATGGGGATGGAATGCCTTCTCATTCACCTCATTGTTATGTTCGATAGTCATCTCATTGATAGTCTTCTTATTTAGGCTATCGCTTATTCAATGCGCTCTACCGTAAATAAAACAAGAACTACGAGGTTTGGATTTGCGTACCTTTGTTAAGTCATCATTTCCTCCAAATGATTTTATTGGATTGCCATCCTTACGATGAGGGTCTTTCTTACGGTGTTCCTCCCCACCACTTTCTTCTAATGTCATGCCCTTTTTCATATGTTAGGAGTAGTCTACCATGTTCTCCATAATTATAATGGCTTTGTCAAGGGTTTGTAGTTTTCCCCAATTGACTTCAACTCTTGCATAGTCCTTCAACTCATCCTTGAAGTGAACAAGTATTTCGTAGTTGGACATACCTTCAACTTTAAGCGACAGGTTGTTGAACTTCTTGATGTTTTCATCAATGCTACCCATTTGTCACAAATACCAAAGCTTTCTTAAGGCTTCTTTGTTCTCATTGGTTGGGTAGAATTTCTTGTGCAACTCATCCTTGAATTGTGCCCATGTTTCGATGCCTTTCCCACCTTTCTCTACATCAAGACATCTACGCCTATACCATTGTTGAGAGGCCTCATGAAGGAAAGATTGGGAAGTAGCAATCTTTAACTCATCATCGGTGATGGCAAGACCACGTAAGTATTGATCCAAACTAAAGAGGAAGTTCTCAATAGTGGCAGTGTTGCGACATCCATTGAAATTCTCGGGCTTTTGCAATATTTTTCTAGAGATGGGGGCTCCACTAGTGATGCTTCTGCTTGCAAAACTACTACCGCATCAATGTTAGTGAATTAATCATCGAAGACTTTATTCTCGGCACTTAAGGTTTCGACTTTGGCTTATAATGGCGCATATCTATCCTCGAATGCAATAAGCTTTTCAATAAAGAAAGTACAAAGGTCATCAATCATACCTTTTGTAGCCTTCTTGATTGCGTCGCCTTCTAGTACCAACCTATTGACTTGATCTAAGAGGTCTCCAATAGTGGCTCTTGTGTCTTCCACATGGGCTTCCAATGTGAGAATGCGAGACTCCATTGCGGCACCACTTTTGGGTGCTTTGGATTTTTCATGCTTTGATGATTTGCGAGTGCAATCCTTGCAATGTCCACGAGCTTGCTATAGCTTGGGTTTTTGGGAAGCCACCTTCTCTCTCTTTTCGGCCATGTGTGTCTTCATACACGGGGCAGGAACTTACGCTTTGATACCACCTGTAATGATGTTGAAGTTTATCATTTCCGGCACTTAGGCACTTCGCGGAGTGATGTAAACTCGACGTGTTAAGTATGTCTTGATGTGAGTCTATCGCAGTGGAAATGGAATGTGCGTATCCTTAGGGTGCGTGCTGAAGAACTTGAAAATGCACAAGAGTTCTGAGAGGCAAGAGAGAACAAGAGAGCTTTGGAAATGTAAGTTGTATTACTAGGGAATACTAGTACAAAGCTTATGTGTTTGGAAGCATACAATGGAAGGATGCATACAATTGAGGAGGAGGGTGGCATTTATAGTTGTGCCACCTCCTTAACATGTGGTTCATATTTATTTGGCATATTCTAAGCATATTCCACTCTAGATATTCTTACAAAGTCAGTTATACCATTCTAGATAGCTTAAGTCGATTTAGTGATAGAATCTGGAGGTTTCCTTGCAATTCTAACGTCACTAGAAGCTTTTGGAGATTTTGACGAATTTTGGCAAGGGAATTGGACCCTTGCAGCCTCTTCCATGTCTTTGGGCGATCTTTTGTGGGTTATATGTGGGCTATTGGTAAACTTTGGCCCATTTCTCGCAAAACCTTGCCTTCCCTTCATTTTCCTCTTACAATATTCGCATCGAAGCATGCCAAAAATCCCTCGGACCTTGCCATGCACTTTAACACTTGAGTGCAATTATCCTTGGTTGACGTTCCGAGTTTTCTTCGCACTTTGTCACGAGGCTTCGCATGCGATGCTTGGTTGATATGTCCATGCACATATGCCATCGTGCATGGGCATTAAGGTGCTACAAGGCGAGATTGACGCTCTGTAACAATTAGTCTACCTAGAGAAGATTGATTGCCAAAATGGGTGAATTTTCAAGTTTTGGATTTCAGTGAATTCTTGCCCTATTTTCATCAGAATCGGTCTTGTAAATAAAAGTCATGGCTATGTCATGAGCTACGTCGTTTTTTGGCCAAATAATATCGTTTAGACCCTCGATTTTATGTTTTTCTATTTTAGCGACTAAATTGCATTTTCTTAAAACTTCGTGTGCTTATTATTTTATTTTGCCGTTTTGCACATGGCTGTCCTAGGCTATAAATATGCGTGTTACACCTTCAATTGGCAGTTTTACAGTCATAATAATTTCAGATTTAAAACTTTTGCAATTCCTTTTGGTTTTTGCACTTTCTAAGAGATTCGTGAAGAAGCGTTGTTGTTGTTGATTTTACGATTTCACCAATTTTCGACTACAATCCTTTCTTTCTTGTGTTGATATCCGCTGCCTCACAAGCCAATTACAATTATGAGATTCCGAAAATTGGTGAATTTGTTGGTGAAAGACACACCTATATAAGGGATTAGTGCTTCCATAAAAAAAACAAAATAATGTTCAGTACCAAGAAGAGAGAAATTCTAAACAACAACTTGTGAATTGAGAACAGAAACTGAGAATGAAATAGTACAAGATAGTGACTTGAGTTTTGATAGAGTAACAGAAGTGTTGTCCTTAGTCGCCACAAGCTCAACACCCGTATATCTCCAAAAGTGTACATCAACCAAATCAAATTGCACTATAAATTCTGCAATACATAGCAAATATGGTTTATGTATTCCACCTCTTAACCTTCGACGTAGGTCTACTGCAATTGCCAATATCATTACTGATAGGTAATCCATTTCCTCAGGCCATGTCAGAAAAAATTCTATTATTCAGGATTCCCATGGAAGATTATACATACAATTCAAAACCTATGAGTTAGTAGTCTTGTGGTTATCAACATCGAAACCCGATTTCCATGAGGTGAACCGGATGATGCCGGGCTGTAGACTTATTTTCCTATGCTGCCATATATGGGTTAAAAATATCCTCCGTGGCTACACCTAAGTCAAAGTGGTTCCAAATCTAATGATCTTATAAGGAGTTGAAATTTTTTGTATAATGTTTGTTCACCCCCTACTCAACACCTTCCTCATGCTCAATTTTTTTAAAAAAATGAATATATTTGTTTTTTTCCTGTCAAACTTGGAGTTCTTATAAGTCGCTTAAAAAAAGCTGCAATAGCCAACATATAATTTTTTACTTGTAAGTTGCTCTTCAAAGAACGGCTTATAAACTTAATTGTGTTGATAAGTTGTTTTGATCAGCCTATAAGTAACGAGATACACTCTCTATAAGCAGTTGTTAAGTTTTAGGATAAGTCCCCTGAATCACTTCACAAAATTGTATTGATCCTTTTTTCTAATGTATAACTTCATATTTATGGTCTCATAAGAAAATAACAATGTAGGAAATGAAGAAGGTGATGGAGAAACATGAAAAAATGCAAAACAATGAATCGGAGGGACAATACTATACTCCACGTGAAGTATTTGTGAAAGAACACAAAGAACTAATGATAGATGGTGAAAAATGGATGCGAGACACAGCAAATTCATGTATGATTGTTGCTGCACTTATCACTACTATTGCTTTTGCTGCTGCTATTACCATACCAGGAGGCAATGCGGATGATGGCTATCCAAATTTTTTAAAAGAAGTTCTTTTCAAAGTTTTTGCCATGGCTGATTCGATCTCTTTGATATCTTCTGCAACTTCATTGATTGATTTCTGATCCATTCTTACTTCTCGATATACTATTGATGATTTCCGTTGGTCATTGCCTAACAAGTTAGTCATTGGACTAATCACACTTTTCGTGTCCGTAGTCGCAATGATGGTAGCATTTGTTCTCTCCATCTTTATCATTTTCAAAAATAGTCCTCTTTTCTTTACTCTTCTTATTGTTGTTATTTCTTCTCTTCCAATAATGTTGTTTATTTCGCAACACTTCAGTCTCTTTGTTGACATCTTACGTTCAACCTATACGTCCTCTTTACTTTTCAAAACGGAAAAAGATCCTTCTTTGCTTTTCAAGGATGAAAAGAAATTAACAAAAGAATATTTTTTTTCCGTGAGAGCTTGTGGGCAAGTTATAATAGATTTTTGACCAACATATTGGAAGATAATGTGTAGTAATATTTTTTTTAATGTTAGTACTGTAAGGCTATATCTCTTTGACTTATAATCTTTGACATAAACTTATTAGAGTTTATAAAGTGAAAATTAAGGAAATGTAAGCTTTAGATGAGATTTCTTTATCATTTACAAGAACTTTTGAACTTATATAAAGTTATTTATGTGTGTTTTTGGTTGCATGTAAGTTTAAAATCTGCATCTCTTTATGTTTGTATTTACAATTTCAATGAAATTATAGTTGATGTAGCGGAAGGAAATGCGTGGTTAGATATTAGTTATCCTTAATCAAGCAGGATACTGGAAAGTAATAGTATTGATACCGTAGCATATCGGAAAACCATATTCTTAAACTAAAATCCATTGATAATACACAAGATAGAAGAAAACTAGTGCTATCGAAATCAACTAACATCACAACATCAAAAGAAATCGATTCTTCTAAAAACCGTAGAAATCGCAACCACTAAGACATGTGGGGAGAAACATAAGAAACATATTTCTTATTCAATATTCATCATAAAAAAATTGCATTTTTCTATTACAATAATGCTTTCTTATAGGCTAATTAGTAAATTTTTTTTTTGAAAAACTCCCGGAAAGACAATGTGCCTTTTTGAAAGCTAAAAGGTTGAGACGGGAGAAAATTTCGGAGCGGAGTCCCCAACTAGGTTGGTTTCCCCGCTTGCCTATAAAACTCCCACCCCTCTTTTATTAATTAAATGTGAGTTTGAGTTCAATCTCGTGAAATCTAAGTTTGAGTTCAATCTCTTAAAAAGTCAACAGTGGTAATCAGAGCTTAAATGATCTTAAGGGCTTGTGAGATGGGTCACCAAATGTTTTTGTAAGAGAACTAAAGAAATGATGCTAGCACAAGGAGAAGTGTTAGTGGTTTATATGTAAGATTTGAGAATCACAACTCATGAAATGAAAGTTTGAGTTGGATCTTCATGAAAAAGTGTATCTAAAATATTGGAAGACGTGTGCTTCAAAAGTTCGATGATGACAAAGTGCATCATCAAGGTTCGATCGTGTGAGAGTACATCATCAAATGCAATAAGCAGATTTTGAATCAAGAGGGAGTGTTAGATTTTGATTACAAAATCTTTTATGATATCTTTTTAATTTAATTAGTTTATTTACATGATAAGTATGTGATAAAGTTTAGATTACAATTTGAATTTGAATTGATATTTTATCATGTTGTTATCTTGTAAGCCTATAAAAAGGTATTGAAGTTTCATAATAAAGTGTGCCCATTGAACTCTTGAAAAAAAATTAAATGACTTTAATTCTCAAGATGAGAACTAAAGCCGATTAATTACAGAGCAAACACCTCGCATTTACAAAGATATCCGAGGTTGTGTGAAAGATCGAACGTTTATTACAATGGAAAATAAACCAACATAAATAAATACTCGTGGAGATGATATCTTCTAATTTGGGAGAACCCTCAAAGATGAATTTATTCTGTTTTTTCCAAATGAGCCAAGAGACGATGAACCACAAAGAAATGCCAAGATCACGATGCTTGCCCACTTGGAAGAATGATTGCCAAATGTTGAAGAGGTCCAATAATGTATGCGGGATAGGCGTCAGCATATCTAGCCAATTTAGGAAGAATTGCCAAAGACGGAAGCTATGATTACATAGTAACAATGAGTGATCAACCATTTCCAGTTCACCACAAAAAGGGCATGATGCGTTCTCAATCGTGATACAACCACGCAAGGGCAGGAATGAGAGAGTTGAAATCCTGTTATGGAAAAGTAACCACCCAAAAAATTTAATTTTTAGAAGGAGACAAGCTTTCCAAATGACTGTGAAGTTCCTTGCCAGTTTTGACCATCGAGATAGCTTGTAATAACTCTCAACAAATGCTTTCGTCATGTACATTTTTTGCACCCCAAAATCCTAATCAAATATGTCCATGTTCGTATCAAAAGAAGGCATCCCCCTACACATTACAGGGGCAGAAAGGGACAGCAGCCTTGCCATAGCAATGTTGGCGTTGGGCAGCAGCTGGTCTACAATAACCGCTATTTCAAGCTACCAAAATCCTCTCGAGACTGATTCCGAGTTGCCAAAGATGGTTGGGATTGCAGCTGTAATCCAGTAGCGTAGCTGGTTTCGCCGTTCATGAAGAGATAACCGCAAGGTCTGCTTCCAAAACGGAAGAGAGAAACAATTCTCATCAAAGATCGAAGAGCACCCAACTTCAATCGAACATCATTTATCGTTGCAAATAATGTAAAGGTCGGGGAAAAGTGTCCGCAATGATTGATTTAACGTCCAATTATCATCCTAGAAGGATGTACTAGCTCCATTCCCGATTGAAATTCAGGATTCTGATAAAAAGAGGTCCCAAATTTCCTCGTTCCGCACGTAACAAGATACAATATTTCCCCATATAGGAGACAATGAATGGCTGTCCACCATTGCCAAATCAGCCCGAGAGTTAAATCCGTAGCTAGCCATACAGAAGGTAAACCATAACGAGTCCTTATTGGCATTCCTTATTTTCCATATCCATTTGAGAAGAAGGTTACAATTAATCAACGATAAATCTCGAATAAATAAACCTCTGAGATGCAATGGAAGATTTATCGTTGCCCAACTAACCTTACACAAACCATTTGAGCTTGAATCACCTCGCCATAAGAAATTTCTCATCAGTTTTGTTAGCCACATTGAAGGAACATGGCAGCTTGTGAATGGACATGAGATAAATTAGAAAGAATATTTCAAATTAGGAATCTTGATTAATTTAAGATTCCTAAAATAATATCTTCTATCATTTATTCTAATTAACATAAATATAAAATAACAAATAACTTCCATTTCTATATGTAACAATAAGTTAACTTTGAATTGAATTGTAAACCATGTTGACTTGTAATCTGCATCATTCTCCTCCAGTTGAACAAAATTTATCCTCGAATTTCTCGTGATAAATAGAATAAAAAACTTATCATTTTTATTTTTTAAATATTTCTATTTTTCTATTGTTTTCTTTTTTTTCAATTTTCTACTTTTTTAACAAAATGAAAAAAATGCATATCAAAATTAAATGATAATTACAATCCTTACTGATGCAATAGTGTTATGGTCAATTTATTAACCTCGGCTATCTCGGCAACACTATACCTCATTCTGTGCCTTAGTGTGCTTTACGCTCTGATACCAATTGATGAAGCGAAAGGAAACACATGGATAGATACTATTTATCCTCAATCAAGCAGGATACTAGAAAGTAGTGATATCGAGACCCATTGATACCGCAGTCTACCGGAAACCATATTCTCACATAAAATCCATTGACTATACATAGGATTGAAAAAAGCTAATGTTGATCACAACATCAAAAGAAATCGATCATTCTAAAAACCTTAGAATTCGCAACATCTAAGATTAATAGGGAGCAACATAAGAAACATATTTATTACTCAATATTCATCATAAAAAACTATCTTAGTCTATTACAATAATGCCTTTTTATAGGCAAATTATTAAAAAATAAAATTAAAACTTATAAATAATAAATTCCTAATTTATGCTAAATTTCCTATACAGATAAACACTAAATAGGAAATACTACTTCAAATAAGGAATCCTGATTAACTTAGGATTCTTAGAATAATATCTTCCATCATTTATTCATTTCTATTCGTAATAAGAAGTTGACTTCGAATTGAACTGTAAGCCCGGTTGACCTTGTAAAATGCATTGATAGTGCATAGTTGGTTCAATGAAACTTGTGACAATGTATGCATGTTGATTTCGCACTGCCATTATTATTAAATATGAATAGAAATAACAAGAAGTTCAATGTGTTTCTTGATAATGTTTGTTACTTATGCAAGATATATGGTAAATTCTTTTGTTTTTTTAAAATAATTAGGGACAAGAAGAGAGAAGCGAGGGTGGTATTAGTCCCTCAGTGATAATGCCGCTTACGGCCCACACCCGAAGGCAGGCCATGGCATTAACACCATAGGGGGACCCACCCTTCCCCACTCCTAACAACCCCCTAAAGTTTTATTAAAAATAAAAATGCAAAAAGTTTGTTACAGAAGGAAAAAGAAAGAAAGAAAAAAATATATGAAAAAGCTAAGCTACACATATATCTAAAACGATAATTACACAAGCCATTCAAGTCATGATAAAGCATCCCTCGGCAAAAGTTGGGGGCTTGGAGCCATTCCGAGCTCGTTCGGGAAATACAACCGTGGTTAGCCAGGGCATCCTCTATCATATTTCCTTCTCTAAACACATGCGCAACCAATAATTGTATCGTTTTCATCATCGTCAGGTAATCCATCCAGGCAGCCAGTATGTGCCAAGGAACTCTTGTGCTCTTCATTCGAAGAAGTTGAACAACGAAAGTCGAATAACTTTCAATCCAAAGTCGGTTCCATCTTTTATTTGCTACCATTTTTATACTAAAAATAGTCACCTCCAGCTCCGCAACAAACGCAAAAGTCATTGACCTGTAGAAAGAACAGCCATAACAACTTGAATTAGTATACAAGTGAGGTTGAATCCTTTTTTTAAAAACCTCCGTAGGAACATTGTGTCTCTTCTTTGGAAAAAGATTGGAATGTGTGAAAATTTTGGGGCAAACGTCCCAACTAGGTTGATGCGTTTGCTTGCCTACAAAACACCCATCCCTCTTTATTAATTAAATAAAAATGTAATACAAAGTCCATGGAACAAAATAATATGTTGACGAAGAATAAAAAGAAACTAATGAAAATGGTAGCTCATGCGCCCCATAGCATTGTGAGCAAAAAATTTAAAAAAAATCGGGATAATTGTCCCAATTTGTGAATTTGGCGATAATCCTTCCATGCGTAGCGAGAGCGTTTGCAAGCCCATTTCCTTCTCAAAAAATGTATGTCACCATCAAAGATAATCATGAAATAGATCGAAGACATGTAGCCCATTCTACCCGAACTGACCATGGCACATTCAAGTTCCGATTGCTCACTAAAAGTACAACGTACATGGAGTCGCTCTCGAGCCAAAGTCACTCCCAGCCCTTTGAAATTGCTTGATGGCAAAAATGGCAGCCTGAAGTTCAGTGACAAAGCTAAAAAAATTGATAATCGAAAAGGAGGAGCAATGCACAACTCTTCCTCTTTAATCACGAAACACCCCACCACAGCCCGAATCACCAGGAGATCCATTCGAGGAAGCGTCGGTGTTGCATTTGATCCAACCGTTAGGAGGAGGAGTCCACCCAACTAATGTAACTTTTGGAGCTGAACAAATTCTCGACTGAATATTTAGATTTTCCAGAATTCTTCTTTCAATCGTAGAATTGCGAACAAACTCATATCCGGCTTTGTCGGTCCTTCAAAGAATAGCCCAAAGATTAAAAAGTGAGGCATGAATGTTTGATTTTTTATCATCGAAAATGCATTCATTTCTAGCATTCCAAATTAGCCAAACAATATTCACCACGGTCGAAATCCATAAGCAATAGATTTGAGGGCTAAAGTTAAAAGAAACGGTAGCCGAGATAACTTCCTTTAAGCTTTGAGAAAGATCCAATCGTCTTCCGAACAAGTCCGAAATTTATTTCCATAATTGCGTAGCATAGTGACATTGAATGAAAAGGTGCTCTCTATTTTCTTCAACCTCCAACCATAAAACACATCTTGAAGCAAAATGAAAGCCTTTATGTTTTAGAACATCATGCGTTGCCACATATCCCATGTATATTTTCCAACAAGTGATCGAGTGTGAAGGTGCAATGGATGAATGCCAAATCCTTTTAAAAATAGCATCTATGATGTCGGGGGGTTTAACCATTCATAGAATAATTTAATTGAAAACGCGCGATCGGATGAGGATTTCCAAACACAAACATCCATGTCTTCCTCCATTATGCCAATATTTTTAATTCTCCCAATTATATCTCTAGGCAAACTATTCGATAGATTACTCCAGCCCTCCTGTGACATAAAATCACCAACTAAATCTTTGCTCCTAAGTGCTATCAAACGTTTGAGGCGCAGTTGATTCGTGGCGATTGAAGAAATCCACTCATCATTCTAAAAGTTTAGTTTGGATCGTGGTCCAATATACCAGCCACAATGTTGCCGAAGAGTAGAGAAAACCTCACGAATTGAGCACCAAACGCTGGAGTTGCAAGAGGTTGAATCCATTTAAGATAAAACCAATTGGCTTGTGTTAAGGTCCAATCTAGTCCACTTATATACTACTCTTTATTTTTTGTTACTTCCAATGTAGGATTCTTCACATCTACAACACTCCCGCTCAACTAAAACTGGATCTAGACAAGTTGCCACTTGTCATACACTTTGGACTCTCATTAGAGGCTCAATGTCATCAACGGATCTAGTCTCTTCTCTAGCTCGACCCCACCAAAATATTAAACATGAACCTAGAATCCTTTGGTTGTTGACCTTCTTTCGCTCTAATACTATGCATGTAGAGAATCTATGTGCCTTTAAAGTGTTAATGATGTACATTACAAGTCACTTCGGAATCCACTTCTAGTAAAATAATAAATATATTTTTCATGAGGCACTATATAGGTTACGTAGTGTGGTTATTGCTACGGTCCAGTTGAAGGCATACCAAGCAAGGTTCTCTATGCTACATTCTAACCATTCAAAGGATTATAGAGCTGAGGTGAGGTCGACGAGTACACCCATGATTAAGAAGGTTTTTTGTGACTCCCTGAGGGATGATCGTTCATATGCGAAGGTGGTGCAGAATGCGAGGTCTTCGAATTCAAGGTCGAATTCAGGTCCGTCGGTTCAGCGAGTTGTGCTGGGTTCGGAAGTGATGAGTGTATAATTACACTTATTATCATGATATTTTCAATCATAAAATGATATGGTTTTGAGTCATTTTATACTTCATATAAAAGATTTTATGTGGTATGTAGTTGTTTTTTATGCAAGTGCAGAAAATAGGTTAATCTTGGGAGTCAAATGATCAAAGATGAAATTTTATGTAAAAAGAGTGAAAAAGGTGCAAAAAGATGCGTGGAACACAAGGATTTGGCATAGAAATGAAATTGTCAAAGATCGGTAAAGTTACAAGAAGAATTATAAAGAAAAGCATTGTTCACGATCGTAACACCCCTTTGCAGTCGTGACTTGTCATGCTTCATAATTAGAAGGTTGCCAACCTATGTTCACGATTGCGACATGTGATTCGCGGTCATGACTTGTGACGGTTATTAGTCAATTCTTTTCAACTACCAACCATCGGATAAGAACGATCAACTGCCATCAACTGTCAACCAAAAAGACACCTTCTGGAAGTCAACCAATCACAAAAAGGTACCTTTCCATTATGGATAAGGATGAATCTTTGCATCCAATCATATTGGAGAGATGCAACCCTTCACCAATGGACACGACTCTTCGTTCGGATAGATGCAACCCTTCTGTGAGCGGACGACGTTCGACCCGCGCGGTTACCACGAGGCACCGGCCCTGTGAGATGGGGCGTGGGGTTTTCGAAAACAAATTTATAATTATTTTGCAAATGTGCATGGGAGCATGTTGGAAAAGAGGTTCCCATGAAGGAAAATCGTGTTGAGCTTGAAAATAAATGGGTTCCAAATACAAAAGACTCGAGATCAGGATCTCTAGCCTGTGTTACAGAGTCGCCACCCGGATCAGCTCTTCCGAGAAATTTCGGTACAGTTTAGATCCGTATGCCTAATCCGTACCACAAAGTAGAGATTTGGGTCCGGGATGAGTTATCTATTTCGTCGTCATTTGAGTTAAATTACACTATGAAGGAGAAAACACGTTTATAATATTCGAACTAAACTAGATATTTTCAGTTTATATTTATCACGCATGCATAAAATGGTAAATAAATTACGGAAAGTAAACACGTAAGAAATTAAATGCGCCTATTCTACGGGGTATTAATTACATCATTGGGCTTGGGGGATTACAAATCGCCTAAATACAAATGATCTACGGGAATGAATACATCAATGTCCTATTATACAACCGATCTAACAAATACATATTTT